>JAGDQP010010951.1:0-12364 GCA_022664845.1 Lepisma saccharinum
TTAGCGTGATGTCTGGTTAATCATATTAAATTAAATCAGAAATTAACAGAGATTATTCTGTTGTCGAATATAGACAGATTTATTCATTGTTCTTTTTGTCATATTGACAAATTTATTTAGAAAATGAAAAAAATATATATTTCGAGATATCTCCGTTGCCCATTATTTAATTCTGATTTAATTTAATATGATTAACCAGACATCACGCTAAATAATTTTGCGAAACATTCCTGGAGAAAGCTAGTCAATCTTAGCTACCTGGAAATTTCCAGTAACTTAACTAATTCATTATCATGGATACTTGGAGCAAAAGAAAAAGTAAAGAAAACTGAAGCGAGATTGGAACACGGGTTGTTAAATTTAAAGTCCAGGATCTTACTGACTGGACTAAACTGCCAGTCATAAGAAAACACTAGTACAAAAAAGGATAAAGGGTCAGAAGTACATTGCCCAAGCCCTAAACACATAAACTAAGCTACTCCAACAACTTACGTCACTTTAATATCTGTTAATCGGGGGTCAGAATTCCCATTTATTGAAAATTCCCGTTGCTGTGAAAATAAGCGTTTAAGATGGCTGCAACAAACTTTTGACCAGCATGAGATATATTGTTACGATAAGAAAACCGTTTACTTTTCTACACATGTACATAAATGATACTAGAACTGAAAACTGAGACCTTCCAATAAGGTAAAATAAATTACTCGGTGCTTTTTGACGATTACCCCTGATAATAAGCAAATACTGACATTTTTAAAACATTATGTATTATTTCAGAAAACTTTCCCAACATTTTTAACAGTGTATCAATAGTTTTTTTTTTTTTTTTTTTTACAGTTCTGTATTTTAAGTTTCGGATTTATTTTTGAGAAATTATAAGAGGCATACAAATAAAACTTAAGGAACACATAAAGAACAAAAAATTCGCGCAAGAGAAACCAGTATGATGCCTGTCAAAACATTTGACAACAACACACCGCACAACCAAGAATATAGAACTATTCAAGAAAAACAAAATGGTCAGTAATAATCATAATAATAATTATCAATAATCAGTCTGGGAATCATGGTATATTCAGAAACTAAAAAATAGAATTAAATACAGACAACAAATATAGAAATAAATTATTACTTAGAAGATCTAACGAATGTGGCCGCATTGAACAGTACAATAATCTGTGTGGTGAATAATAATAATATCCAACTATATTGACAGTGTATTCCAATAGGTAGAACACGAAATATTTAGGGGAAAAATTAACGTTGTTTTTACCTAAGGATGTCATTATAGATATAAATAAAACATTTTGTTTCGAATTTCTCTTTCATGAACAGTTCGGACAGCAGCGGAGTCGAAAGCGATGCTCAGTCAAATCTGGAAATAATTTTGTCTTCCAAAATAAATACACGTGAATTTAAAAGTTGAAAATATTCGAAAATTTCAGATCTTGAAATTGTATTATCAACCTTCATTCAGACCAGGCCGGGACGTTCGTATGCATATTCATGTGTACAAGTACATACAAATGTAAAATAACGTTTTTTTTTTTTGTTCACGCAATAACACCACATTTGACTTTATATATACCTTCATCTGTATTTCATGTTTTTAAAATTTCCCTCTGCTATTTCTCATCATGTGTGGTATTTTCGTTTTTTTTTTTTTATCCTTTCCCCCATTCCGCTACCATTCCAAAAACTTGCTTCAGCCACACAACCCTTCTCTGTCTCTGCCAGCGACTCTGCTTGCCCGGAGCCATCGTCAGGTAGTGGGAGTGTGTGCGTGTATGTCTGTGTGTGTGTGTGTGTGAGAGAGAGAGACAGATAGGTTGCCATGGCGACCAGTGACGGATTTCCGTGTTTCTGCTTGTGCTTGTTGTAGAGAATCGGATCGGACCGTCATCCAGGCAGCAGTGTCGCCAAAGTACAGTGGCGCCATTCGGAGGTAAAAACTTGAAACACTCCATTCATACGTTACAGTAACCTCCCCCGCAACTTTCCTCTTCTCTATCTGTCTCTGTCTCTGTCTCTCTCTCTCTCGCTCCCTTCAACGTAGAGGTAGCCTTTTCTGTGTGTGTGTGTTTTTTTTTTTATTTTTTAAAAAATAAAGCTTCCTCCGTCGATATAAAATGCCAGCGCAGTTTCATGAATCAGTTAGAAAGAGTAATGTCCTTTTTCTGCATCAAACCTTTTTTTTTCCTCTCATTTTTTTTATTTGTTTGTAAACAAGTAAGTTTCATTTGAAAACTCTCGGGGACAGAAACAACGGTTACAGTTTTCTTTTTTTAAATTCCGAGGTGTGTTCTGTATTGAAATTTGATTAAGGAGTTACGTGCTCGGGTTCTTTTTTTCCGTAAAATACTTGTATAAATCGTAGAGTAAGAGCTACCCTGTTTTGTTCCGTGGAGGGGGGTAGGGCTGGGAAAGGGTACATTGCTAATGGTATTTTGTAATATGCGTGCCATAGGTTATAATAATTACTGTTACATTATACTCGTAACGTATTATTAGGCCATTTCTGTACGTTCTTATATTGTGGATTGTTTTTATTTTTTTTATGTTTTAGGTTTATTTTATTTTAAATGAGAAAGGTATTGAGTTTTAGAATAAAGGGGTTGAACTTAAGACCGCGGGATCAAGCTTGAAGTTCCCTCGGGAGGTCGAGGTTCCACCGTGAAAACGATGTTGATGCTCGCACAGGTTGATTGAGGTCGGGTCCAAATGTACACCTATTACCTTGGATGAATATCTTTCCAGATTTGGCATATAAAATTCCGAGTAGAGTACTTAAAATTGTATATTTAATTTTATTTCTTATTCCTTTAAATGGCGCCATTAAAACATTAGTTGGACCACTAAAAGATTCTGAATAGTACATAATATGTGTAGATGATGATGATGATGATGATGGCTGTTCTGCTTGAAGGCAGATCTTGACTCGAAGGTCCATGGGGAAGATGAACCGATGGTGGTTTGCCGTTGCCTTACATCAGATAATATGTATACAGGAACACTAAAACACAATACAAAATCTATACCGATCCAAGCTGTTACTTTAAAGTCTAAAATTTGTATTAAAGATGCCACTACCTTTGAGGGCCACTTTTGTTATTTGTTTTCGATTTATATATATATTTATTTAAGGTTAGTGTAAAGCAACGATCTGTAAAACTAGATGGCAGCGGCATTATTGTGCATCCCTAATGCTTTTTTTTCTTTTTCGCGAAATTGGACTGCTTCTCCTATAAATTCAAGCTTAGAGAGTTCAAAATTTCAGGGAAGAAAGTAACCATTTAAAGAGTTCTATCCGTGCCGATTTTTTAATTTTCTTTTTTGTTCATTGTTGCAAACGTTTCATTGTTATAGGTTTGGAGATTCAGTACAACAGTGAAGCAATTTCAACAATGAGCAAAAGCGAAACTAAAAAATCGGTACGGATTAGAGCTCTTAAAACGGTTATGAACTTTCTTCTATGAAAGTTTGCACTTTCTACGGATATAGTGGTGCCATCTAATGTTAGAGATTGTTGTTTTACACTAACTTTACTGAGCTTCATTTACAGTACTGAGCGGCCATTCTGTACTGGGTATTTCTACAACAACAAAAAGAAGAATTTAGGAAGAAATCGACCCTGACATTATTCCAGGAACCATCCTAACATTAACACATTAACCTGATGTGGGAAACCAGGGGAAACCTTAGTCAGAATGGACGACCATTGGTTTCGAACTCACAACCTTCCTAATGCGAAGTTAGCGCTCTAGCAACTAAGCTACTGCCGGTCCAAAACCAATAGTTTTATAGAAAAAGTGAAAACGAAGAATTTTCTTACAATTGCTTGTATCTAGAGCGAGACAACAGTAGTTACAACAATTTAATTCAACAATTATACTAATAAGATGTTACATTATAATATAGTTAGGCTAATGACTCTATTGTGATAACCAGTTGTTTCGCTCGAATTATAAGAAATGGTATTAGAATTCTTTGTGTGTTTTCACTTTTTTTTTATGTGAAACTGTTAATTTTGTAGTCAATCGGGAAGAATCGCAAAAATGGGTCTCAAAGGTTCTTAAGAATCGCAAAAATGGGTGTTGATTGATTACTATAACTCATTAGTATCAAATTAAATGCGTCTTATCTCCGAAACAAGTTTTGTGTGGTATAAATTTATTTTTTCAAGTTCATTAGATTTCAAACTTAGATGCTGATGAAGACCTGTCTGATGATGATAATTAGATCCTCGAACAGCAATATATACTGTAAGATGCGTACTGATAGACCTAGTTCTGTTGAAAATATTAAGGGTGACAAGATTGTTCCTTGTGGAACTCCAGATTGACAAGTTAAGAGGCCGCAGTACCCAGTCCGTCTGTTTTCTCATAGTTTTTAAATAAATTAATGGACAAATGTCAAGCAGAAATGAATTTTTTGAAAACGACCCCGATAATAGTCAACGGCCCCGACTTGAGATTTTGAAACTGTTTATTGTAGCTGACAAATTAGAACATCCGTAATGGCGGACATCTAGACTTTCAAATTTCTTATCTCTTCAATTTGTGGGTTTGTTCATTTGAAACCCATTCTTAAGTATTCTGGGGGCTGCTTTCCAAACTTTTATTGTTTGTCATCATTTGTCCAGAATAACTAAAGATATATTTTTAAAAAATCACAGGGTACTGAGGCCTATTAAGCGTAGAGCGGAATATTAACCAATCAGACGTCAGGTGTTTACCTAAAAAGTGGTACTCTGCAATCGTTTTTAAATAGCATGCAGCTCGTTATTCTGTTAGTAGTAAAAAACTTTGGTAAACTTTATTTTAATTGGGGCCCTCCTAGTAACTGTTTATTTCGACCCGCCACGATAGATTATGTCCCTAGTTAAAAGACACACATGCCCATGCCGGGACTTGAACCAGGGACCTTCGAGTCGTGGGCCTAACGTCTTAGACCGCACGGCTACCCGGTCGGCTTCTGTTAGTAGTCAATTTTTCGTAGTTTGTAATGGAATTTTATATATATTGTAGCCTCCAACCAGGAATCGCTGAGGTGAATATCTTCCCAGAATTCGCCTGGTGAAACTGAGGATAACCTTATACTGAAATGGCAAATGTCTGGTTGGATATTTAAGAGGTTATTGCGTATCTACTGATAGACATGATATAGCTAATGGAGCGTTGACGGTAGGCAGAAAATAATAGGACACAAAATACAATCAAAATAATGTTTTATTAGACCCGTCGAAGAAACATGCCTAATCATAGCCGGCGGACAAAATAGATCCTCCAACAGCAATAGATACTCAAACTTTAACATGACAAAATCAATGCTCCACTTACCACTATGCTAAGGACCAGGGACCGGACGGGGTTTATTGGCTTGTCCTTCCAGCCCCAGATGTTGACTTATTCTTCTACAGGGAGGTAGCTGGTTCACTTCACCGCTAAGTGTCACCCAGTCATTAAATAGCCCAATAATACTGGCTCTAGCTGGATGATGGCCCAGGGCCCTCGGCTCTGGCTAATTGGTAAGACAGAATGATCTGCTTATACTTGAAATTATGACTGGTACGTAGTCTCTGTCTCTCTGTCCTGGTGGCCTGCTGCACTCGGTATTTATGCTAGCCGATGGATTCTGGTTGTAGTTTCCCGTCTGGGTGGTCGTCTGTGAAGTATCTGAAGTGTGTTAGCCCCTACAGTCTACAATGTATATCACACTTGTTTGATGTATTTAGCAGCTCATATTTTGTATGGTTTTCTTCGGGGACAACATAACCGTAAACGGAAGCTTAACTTGTAAACGACATGGAGGTAAAGCTGGTTGATACAAAAATTAAAGGTCTTATCTTGAAGAGAAACAATGCGTACTTCGTTTTTCTATTACTTTAGTTAAGTACAAATTGCGAAACAGTACCGTAATGATACTTCGATTCTCATATATTGTCTTCAGTGGCGTAACTAGAGGCGTGCAGGCCTGTGGTAAACTCTCGTAGTGGATCTTCTTTTTATTTCCAACTGACATGCTAACATATTTTATATCATGTTAATTATATTTATAGTCCACATGTTAGTAATATACTTCTTTAAATATAGTTTATAAGTAAAATATTACATAACATTTTTTCCTTCTTGCTTTTACTTCAGCAAGATTATCTATCACTTCTTAGATAGACTGCTCGATGGAAAGCAGTGCCAATCCTTGCAATCTTTCTTCATCCATGGCACTTTTCATATAGTTTTATATTATTTTATGCGTGGAAAACGAACGCTCTGTACTGACAATTGTGACACGAATGATCAGAAACAACACCAAAGCTGCACAAACTTTCGTAAAACTGGTTGAAAGAATGTGATTTTACACTATTAGAAGAGAAGTTAGCTCACTGATTGTTCTCACTTTTGAGATCTCATTTCGAAACGCCAATCGCATACGTAAACTTTCTCACGAAAAATGCTTATGAAATATTTTTACCTTACATAACTGCAGACTATTCGTCCTTGTAAAGTCTAGTTCTGAGTTCTGTAGCCGTGAGGAAGGAGTCGTAACATGATCATGGGTGGGTAGACACTTTTAATAGCCAATGCGAGGTAGGTACCGAAAGCGCAAGTTCTCGCTGATTGCTTGTCCACTTCCCTCTTCACCCCGCGCACTAGCCAAGATGTTTACATAACTCGGAATTGCACAATAGACTGCAGGTGATCAATGTCGGTTAAATTTTTCAGAGATTTAGGTTCCAGAACACTAAAATTCGATACCACTTTACTCGAACCATGGAAATGTTATTTGACTTCTTGATCACATCCAGCCAGAGGCGATTCTTATACGTAGAAATCGAATGAAGAAGAAGTTAAGGTATGAAAGCCTCTACTCAAGATACCATATCGACATTCCTCTGGTGATACTGAGAAACCCCCTGGACAACCTCCCTCAGGATGACCAAGGTTAGAAGGACTCAAATCCTCTATATGTCCGTCCCTAGTTCTTATCGGAGGTTGGTTAACAACGTGAATATAATTCTAATTTACTTCATAACTTCTATCTGTTACGATTTTATCTGTGGTCTGGTTCCCCTATTTAAAGTTATTTTTGTCTGTGAAAATAGGAAATTCGTTTTTACAAACCGTTTCACGAGTTATTTGAACATTTTTTGTGGTTGTTAAAAGTTTAAAAGACCGAAAAAAAAATACTTTTACCGCAAAATACATCTGGTATATAAACATGTCAGGTCTTTAATATGTATGGGGCACAGATACGCCCCTAGATAGTTACCTCCCCAACACACATCCTACACATTCTGTGTCCCTCTTTCCTCGTTCCACTATAGTAAGACTAATGAGCAATTTAGATGTACACGCCTGGTGACGCGAACTGGCTCCCAAACAAGCAGAATCTATTACACCAAGTAATATGTTACACACCTCCCCCTCTATACAGCATCCACCTTTCACCCTCACCCCCCGTCTGTTGCCTCATGTGATGCTTTCAATAACAACAGCCCAGGACAATGGCGGAACAACGCGTGTAAACTTTTTTTCTCCGGGATAAACTAGCCAAGTGGGGCTGTTCATTTAAACAATTGTTGTTTTCCCTTTCCCCCTAACAATATAAAAACCCATGACATTGTTAGTAATTTACGTAATTTCATGAGTGTGAGTGTGGAGAATAATATACACGTTTTGGTGGGCGCATACATAATAATAATAATGGCAATAAAGAAAGGCGTTTTCATGTTTCATATTTTGGGGAATTGTGTGGCAAGGCAGATGAGACAGAATGGCATGGGGGGACAATTCTGGTACCACACAGAAGTAGGGGGAGGGGGTTAAGGATGGCGAAGAAAAGGGGAGAGCGATAAAAATGGGCGAGAACAAGAAGAGGTGATTGCGTCATGAATTTTTCAGCGGAGGGTCCTTTTTTTTTCTTTAGTTTTTTGAAACAAGATTAACTTATTAAAATCATGAGGTTTGTATTTCGCAATGTATATCACTTTATATGTATGCATGTGTGGTGTTTTTTAAAGAGGTCCTTTTTTTCGCAATTTAATTTTTTTCAATTTTCCGCTACATTTTCTAGTGACTGGCTTATTAATTTCCTACAAAAACATTTTAATTAAACAAGTAAATACATGCAGAGAATTTGAATATTTTAAACTAATAGGAAACAATAAAACGAAAGACCCACAAAACTTTTTTTTTTAAATGTTAGAATACGTAAACTATGTGTATGTTTTCAATGTGATATGATAACATAATCTTGTATTGTTCTCCTGTGCTATATATGAGTTATTGGCTCTGTAATACTGAGGTAAAACTGTGTTGCGAAATTCCTCCACACGGAGGCAATATCAATTAAATGATTCACTAGTTTCTGTTTGTACCAGCAGTATGGGAAAATGAAAGGGATTTTTTTTTTTTAAATCTTGATGCAAAGTTTGATGTATTATTTTTTTAAGGAATAGAAGGGGGAAATGTACAGGGTGTAATATAATTCGAGCGTCAAATTTTGCAGGTGAATAAAAAGGTATCGTTATTTTTTTGTTGAATTCCGCTTCATTTCTGAGATACAAGGTTTCCAACTTTGAGCCCAAAGTTAACTTGTTAAGAATTGTAAATATATAGAATATTTCTCGTTAAATAAATAAAAAAACACACACTTTACACTAGATTACCTTTATTAGGGGGGGGGGAGGTCAATACGGTAGATATTGGAAGTTTCGGTGACAGTGTTGCCAATCTGATAGAAAAAAAGTTCTATGTTTTCAAATCTCAATTCGTTGGATTAATATATAATCTTGCAACCTCTAGTGAAACACAAAATACATTTATATACGTCGTTTTCAAGGCATAAGGTATATGGACTTCTATACACATACCCCTTCTACCTTGAACGCGACGAAATTGGAATGTTCTAAATTGAACATTTTAATGGTCAAGTTCGTACGTATTATTTTCAGTTTACAACAATGCATTTTGTGCTTCCCAAAAGATGAGTAATGTCATAGAAAATGCCCAACAGAGTGACTAATAAAATAGCCGTACAGATACACAAAGATATTGAAATATCGACATTTTGCAAAATGTCGTACAATGTTGAGCATTGTTGATAACAACATATCTTTAGATTTGAAGTATTGTTAACACCAGAATATCATGAATTTGGAATATCGATATATTTTTCTTGTTTCTCTGCAATTTTCGTAAGATAAAGTAAAAATAATAGCTGAGGAAAGCAATACGTTTTAATTGAAAACTAAAAACGTGTAACAGTTTCGTCAACTAATAACTAACTACTTGGTTTCATCAGATACACTCTATGTTAGTGTGTTAGTTGGCGAAACTGTTACACGTTTTTAGTTTTTAATTAAAACGTACTGCTATACTCAGTTGTTATTTTATCTTAAGTATATAAAAGCAAAGCTTCGATGTGAAAATATCCAATTTTCAATGTGATAAATGCTTTGCGTTGCTCCATGTTCAATATTCCACGATATACACAAGACGAGTGTCAATTCTTTTCGTTATATTTCACAAACTATTGACTGAACGAGTTCCAAATTATAGTTTTTGAAAACAGAGCAGTCCAGTGCTTCTAACTATTGGTTCCTTACATTACTGCTAAGTGCGGAACTAAATTTGTTCATCTTTTAGTTAGCGTACCGTGCTTTTAAAAGGTATTATTCTACTGCTTTACGTGTCCGATTTAAATGCACTTTTCCTTAATATGTAGAACTTACTGAGAATAATAATTTATTATAGAGAATAATGGCAATATGATATTACTTATCTATTCTTTCCTTTTTTTTGTGAAATTAATATTTTTTGACATCTACAAAGCTTGTTTATTGTTTGGCCGCGGGAAAAACCAACCAATGATATATGTTAGGCTGTCTGTATCACGTACAAGTAAGTACGTATGTGCATACTTTTACGTATATGTATGTGTGGACCGCATCCTTTTTTTTTTTGGACACGTCTCTTGCATCTCTGGAGGTGAGAATCAATGTTTGGTGGCGCCAGCGAGGCGGGTTCGGGGGTCTGGTGGGCGTGGTTTCCATCTCGGAAGTGGGAGGTGCCTTCGTGGCTTCCGGTTAGGTGAGATACCGCCATAGGTAGTTGGAGAAAGGAGAACAAAAATAAAGAAAACTTTTTTTTTTGTTTCTTCTTTTCTTTTATTTCACAACTTAAAAAAAAAGATTTAAGAAATTTGAACTTAACTATTCTTTTTTCTTCTCAAGTTCCGCCACTTTTTTGTGCTAAATAAAAAAAAAGTATAGTGAAAATATGGATGAGACTGCTACTACTCCTTGTCGTAAATTTTTTCTTCCTTAGTTTTTTTTTTACAAGAAAATGGGATAATACTGTTATGTTTCTTCTCTTTAGGTAGTATTTCAAAATCTTTTAACACAATTCTGCGCAGTAATTTAACAAAAAATTGTGTAGTGTTCCTGTTCTTTAAGTAGGAAACGTATACGGATAATTTCTTTTAATTTATTTGGAGACGAGCTCTTTAGTAATATAGTTCAAACTAATGACTTTTAAGGCTTTTTTTGTGCTAAACGTACACCGTTTGGAAGACTTATTTTAGATTTTCGTGCTAAATATTATCCTGATAGTTATGTTAACCTGAAATGACTCATAGTGTTTAAATGTGTATATTTAACAGGATACTTCTTAGTTTTCTCCCCCTCGTTCACTCAAGTAAATTATCGAGTTAGGTAAATTCTTCTCTCTCCATGTATCTTACTAAGTCTTGTGAGAGCTTCATAAGACGTCTAGGGTATTCCAGCTTCTTTATTTTTTATAATTTTGTAAATTTCTTTGGGTTCGCAATGCTTAACATTACACCTTTTCGTTGCCATAACAACCGGCAGAAACGTATCTAAAGACAGGGACGGGAGTTGGAGTAGATTAATGGTAGATAAATGGTTACAAGAATAGTCTTGATAATCTTCAGGATTAAGTAATTTGACGATAATTCTAAATTCGTCATTGGAAAAGGAGAGAATGCTATTGAATTCGTTTTTCTTCACGTAAATTTTATAGCGCGTTTTGTCTCTTACAATAACTCTTATAGTCGGTGAATTCCTAAACTGTAGTTGGGTGGTAACGCTCGCTACCTTGTAATCAGGAGATCCCGAGTTCGATTTCCTGTGTTCGGTTCCTTAGGACGCAATCTTCATCGAGTGCAAGGCAATGGCAAACCACAATCGGTTCACCTTACTAGCCAGTTAAGTGGTTATTTGACTGGTTTCTGTTTTAATTCTACTAGAGGATATAGTATTTTAGTAAAGCACGTACTAATCAAACTGTTTCAGGTTTTAAATTGTCTTGCCATTTATAATGAAACATTTTTTTTAAAGAGAGAAACTATAATGAAAGCTTCTTTTCCAAGTCAGATCGGTGATGGGAATAGTACATTTTGAATACAAACAATAATATTAATAATAGTACTATCTGATACGTATTTATGACATTCTCGTGTCCATAATTGACGAGAAAATAAACATGATATTCAGGATAGGAAAAAGGGAAATGAAATTATTCCGAATATGTGCACTCACACATAAAATGCAAATTAAAGTACTAATAAAAACATTTACCACAAAAAAAAAAAAACGAAAAAAAAAGAGAATCGAGATCACATAAAAGAACCGCAAACTGTAATTACACATCCCTTAATGAATGCAATAAAGGAGAACACACGCACATACAAACACTCTGCAAATCAAGGGATTTGCCTCTTTAGAAAATGGATAATTGTATAGTAATGGTTCTAGAATATAGTTTTCGGACGTCTTTCTCAATTGACATGATTTACTTTCACA
Source organism: Lepisma saccharinum (assembly GCA_022664845.1). Taxonomy (NCBI): domain Eukaryota; kingdom Metazoa; phylum Arthropoda; class Insecta; order Zygentoma; family Lepismatidae; genus Lepisma; species Lepisma saccharinum. The sequence continues at coordinate 11,825 of JAGDQP010010951.1, forward strand.
ATTTTACTTCACATGTTCTATTTTCGCTCGTACCACTCACTATTACTACGAGCAGTAACTGCAATTTAAAACACTTCGGAATGGCACTGAGAGGCACGCAGATTCGAGTTCTACTATCGTCCATTCCTACTGACGTCAATCCCACCAGTCAAATGCCGGAGTGGCACCAAAACAACTCTAATCCTTGACTTTCCCCATTTAGAGCCCGAGAAGGATGCTCGTCGAGGGTCATCATCATTCAGATATATGACCGACTTAAGCCCCAGCTATTTCAACAAACAAAACGAACCAGAAAGAGTAAAATGACTTCTAATGAGAGGAACAATGTGATTGGTTGGACAGATAGGGTTAGAGCGGAACGATCTTCTGAGTTACTCAAGTAGAGACCAACTTCTGTGTGTTTTAAGAAGTAGTTAATTAGAAAAGGACACTGTTACGTCAAAACTGTTACACTGAGTCTGCCATTAGTTCAGTGATAAAGTATAGCCTTGTTAACAAAGATCTGTTTGTGTCTTTATGCAAAAAAGGTTGCACTGAGCC
>JAGDQP010010951.1:12374-54267 GCA_022664845.1 Lepisma saccharinum
TAGTTCAGTGATAAAGTATAGCCTTGTCAACAAAGATCTGTTTGTGTATTTGTTAAAAAAAATGTTACACTGGGACTGCCTTCAGTTCAGTGATAAAGTATAGCCTTGTCAACAAAGATCTGTTTGTGTCTTTATGCAAAGAAGGTTACACTGAGTCTGGCTTTAGTTCAGTGATAAAGTATAGCCTTGTTAACAAAGATCTGTTTGTGTCCTTATGCAAAAAAGGTTACACTTAGTCTGCCTTTAGTTCAGTGATAAAGTATAACCTTGTCAACAAAGATCTGTTTGTGTCTTTATGCAAACAAGACCTGAATGTTACTATGTTTAAAGACAATAAATAAATCTATGTGATCTGTTCTGATTCAACCATTGCTCATCCAGTGATTACGTTTGTTATTTGATGTCTGGGGTAGGGGTGTTCGGATGTTAGAAGTCGGTTCCGGAATTAGGAATTCTTTGAATTCTGACATTCACAAACATTACTATTCGGATTCCGGCATCCTGTTTTCGATTCCGGTATACCTAGTCTGGGGCTCTCTTTGAATGCGAATCTATCTTTACTCTAAACTTGTGACTTAGGTGGCTGTTTTGTTTATACCTAGTCAATTCCTTTTCTAGAGCAGGATTTCATTATATTTTCATCATTTTTCAGAAAGAGAAAGGATTTAGTTTTGTTTTTAGTTTCTCGTAGATATTGAAAAAAAAAAGCAAAAGTAAGTTTATATTATAAAATTTAACTTTAGGTCCGTCCCGATCACAACTTACTGAAGTGTTTCGTTAAGCTGTAGCGTCTTCAGATTGAAGATTTCTAAAACCAAATAAAGACCACAGGAAAATAACCTGCTTTGTCCATTTTGGCCAATTAGGACCATCTGTTTGTTCTTTCAAGAACCTTTTTAACGAACTGTCATGCATGAAAAGAACATGCATAGCTCGTCTATTACAAGCAGATCTTTATTTGATATGCAGGTATACGCAATGCTAATTGTGGACTTTTAAAACACTCTTCTGTAAAATCAATAAACTGGACAAAGCACCTTTTTTTTCCTGTGTTCTTCAAATCCGATATAGATTTCTCTCTACCTACATTCGTTGACGTGGTAACCTGCATTACAGTCGTGTATCTTTTTGCCAGAGATATTTATAGATCCACTATCGTTTGGAAATGAAATTTTTATTATTTTACATAAATAACTGTGTGGGGGTATATGTCATAACCAGTCGCGAGTCTGGAGGATGACACCCTTTAGTAAACATAATTTATGGATAATCAACCAGAGAAGGTAGCGCGTCGGGTCTCTGTTCTATATACAGCATTTGCACTTACTTTGATAATAAATAAGTCTCTAGAAATAAGTCTCTAGACAGACAATTTTTGACATCACAGTACAATGCGCATGCGCAAAACCCTCTAACCTGACCACTAACCCGCCTTCGCTCACTCTGTACTAGACTTATATAGGGATCATTTGAGTATTTCATAGCATCGCAGCTTGGTAAGATCTAGAGTTCTAATTTTAAGATTTCTTAAGAAGGAGATCCGAACTTTATCTATTATCTTCGGTTAGTATCACTCACCATAGACCTGATAGGTGAAACGTACTCAATGATCAGAATAACACAGCATAATTAAAGCGTTCGAAAGGCTATACTACAAGCGATATTCGTAAATTTATTATCGCGACTGTTTTCATGGATGGCTTCAGCGATGTTCTTGTCAAATACAGTCAAATATAACTCAAAGGTATTAATGCTTTTGAAGCCAGTGTGTAGCTTGATGAATAATGAAAATGGTGGAGTATTATCTTCCAAAACAAGTCGTATGGTTGCCGATTTAGTACGATTGATTTTCATTTTTCCAGTCAGTGTGCCAAGAGTCTTGGCGGTTTAAGTTCTAAGTTTCATATGTTGTCAGTAGACGTCTTCAGTATTGATTTGAGGACTTTTACAGTGATCTGCATATAATAAAACTTCACAGCCGTGCACAACAAATTCTTTAATATCGTCCATGTATAGAATAAAACGAAGAGGTTAAATAACTACGCTGAGAGACACTTGATAATACAGGACAGAATATAGGAAGGGTATAAGACATTATAGCTCTTTGATCTTTATTAGTAAGATGCGACAAGCATTAGATTTTCTGTATGTTGCATGTTGTGTGGATGAGAAGAGGGGTTTTGACAGTATCGAATGCTTTAGAGAAATTTAAATAAATGACATCCAGTTTTAATTTGTCACAGCATTAGTACCATTGGTAATGAAGTTAACAAGATTAGTTTTACACAAAGTTTGTCATGAAATCATGTTATACAGGGGAGAAATCAGACAAAGGGTAATTAATCTGCTTGTGGCAACACTGAGCTTGTGCACTGTTGTAAGCTTAAGGTCATTTCTAACTCCAGAAGAGGAACGCAACATACCCTTCTCCATCCTGAGATTCTATCTTTTTGTATGCTTCCAACATTTTGTAGTGATTTATTACAGCAACTGCTTCTCAGCAATGCACAGGAGGTACTGTGGTTGCTGGGATACGCTTCTTCCTTCCTCCTTTCCTGTATCTGCTTTTCTTCCAAGGTAAAAACTTCGTCGGTCTACAGGTTCGGGAAACAGTTTCCTTAAATTTTCCGTTCTTTTCTTTAAAAAAAAATATTATTACTTCTTTGTAAGTAAAACGATGCGAGATTGGGAAGCGGAAATTAGGGGTAGCTGTCTGGCATTCTAGATTAAATAGTGGGGGAGCAAAACTTATTTTCCTTTTTTAAATTTTCTTCCTTTCTTTTAGGGGAAGACGAGAATGGAAGTATATTTCAGACTGTGTCAACAGAATTGTGGTTGTGTCTTCTTACATGTAGCGAAACTTGGACACTTACTAAACTTAACAATACTCTATATTGTATGTATATCTGTTCGTAGAAGAACCTATTTATAATTTACCTTTCTGGAAAGTTGGGAAAAGGGAAATTTCATACCTTGCGTTATAGATGGTTTCCTGGAAATATTATCCCTTGCTTTTTAGATTTAAGTAGATAAAGCTTGGAAACCGTTTTGTCCCTGCAATGTCCGTCTATTCATCGACAACTTACGACTGAAGAACGACTAACTCTGAGCCTCCTAGGGCTACAAACGTGTTTGAGGTGTCGTTCGAAAGGACTGGGCGATCCAACGAAACATAGGTTAGCCACATCGAACGCTAGCTGTTAATATAGGAAGCTAGTCTGGCGGTAGGATGTACGGGGATGCGGCGTTAGACCAACACTTCGTACGACTAACAGCCTCTCAAGCAGCAAGAACCGGCGTACGACCAACACCCTAGGGCAAAAACATGTGTTGGTCGAACGCCGTGTTGGTCCAACGCCGGTTCTACGAAATGTTGGTTTCATGCCGGTGTTGGTGCAACGCCGTGTTGGTTCTACGCAGGTGCCCAAAAAATTAATTTAAGATGATATTTTTATTATATTTTTAGATTTTATATATCTAGGGCGTTGTCAATTTTATTGTTGGTCCAACGCCGTATTGGTCAAACGCCGTACTGGTCCTACGCATGTAACCCGGATGTACAGGCCCCCGATTGGGCTAGTCTTACTTGTGTAAATTATTCTTTGACTTACACAGGGGGAATAAAATGAGTCCCTGTATGAACAGCGAATACTTTATCGTGACGCTTATATAGATAATTATCGTGACGCTTATATCTCAGTGGTACAGCAGACGGAAGACGTGGTCAGTGCAGTGACTAATGGAGTACAGGAAACAGTACTGCAGACAGGGGTGAAATTGATCAGGTGCGGTGAAGTCCATCATAGGTAAATAGTTTATGATTTTGGACTCCAACCAGCCGTTGGTTACGTACGCGAAAAAATTCCAGTACCTTAGTACCAAAGATACTAAGGTACTAGCATCTTTTGATGTAAGCAACTGATGGTTGGAGTGTTAAATCATATCTACTTAGTAATGATCGACTTCACCCTATCTGATCCACTTCACCATTTTCTCACGTATAAGTCCGAAAAAAACCTGCTTTGAGATATCTACAGAAATAGCTTTTGTGTGCGGTATTTGTCAGTGAAGTTGATTTCATTTTCACTTTGAGTTCATTGAAACACTATCAAATTTAATATATGCCTATATATCCTTAAAATCAAGGATTCTGCGAGGATTTTCAGTTTAGGTGGTCTGTAAGTAGAATTTAGATTATTTCTACGGCCTTATAACATAAAAATTTTTGTCTGGTGTGTGTGCTCGGAAGAATTTGGGAGGTGACACCCCTCTATTGGCGGGGATCTGGCAGAATGCGTGATTTACAATGATGCCAACAAAACTGTAAGTAGTGAAAATGAGAATAGTAGACTTGTTCTGTTTTACACTTTCGTGAGTGGTTGTCTTTGAGGAGGAAATGTTCAAATAGAATGCTGCAGCTTGGTTGCGTATGTATTTCATTATTATTATTCATTTATTAGTGTTGAGTTGATAGTTTCCACCATCTTGACAATTCTGCTGGTGAAATCGTATTTCATTACGAACCCTGGGATGGGTGCTGAAGCGGTAAACAGTACAACTTCAAGGCAGGCTTTATTTGTCTTTCATTTAGCATGAGAAAACCCGAAACACGGGCGTACGGTTGTTCTGTTGTATTGTTCTGGTCTTGGTTTCTTTACTTGCTGTCATCCGTTTTCTACTTCGACTCACCAATTCAGTTTTTATACGCACTTTTTCAACATTATATTGCACACACATTTTCTCTACATAAGGCCAATATCTTCTACGACCGGGGATTTTTTTTTTCACAAGCGGGGGCGATTTGTTTTTCCGCGATGGCATTTTCGGACACTTTCACACACGACGTTTTTCCTCTGTTGCTCACCGTCTTACTGTGTCTTGTGTCCTTTCCACGCCATCTAAGTTCTAATGGGTCTTTAAGGAAATAAGGAAGAGTGATATTGTTGTTTCTAACAAGTAATTTCTTTCACATTTCTGCAGGGTGAAATTCAGAAACTTGCTTTCTTTCCATCTGGACTGAGAAATTCTGGTAAGAGAAAATGGAGCAATAACGATTTCAACTTTACGATTTTTCTCAACTTTCGTCTTAGAGTACATGTAAAAAAACTGCGTGTGAACGTTACTATTTTTGAGTGATAAGTCTCGTAACAATGAACTTTGATATTGCAGCCTCGTTAATGAATGGAAATTATCCCTTGTAACAAAGATTGCGAATTGGTCTTTTGATGGTTTGGAATTTATTAATTTTGTTGTTGTTTTTGTTCTTTCTTAAAAAAGAAACATGTGTGGGAGGCATAAATTTGGAATTAAAATAACAACAAACTAGTGTACCCGTGCTGCTCCGCAGCATTTTAAAATAAGGGAATTGGATAAATTAAAAAAATAGGTAATGAAGTTTTAGAAAAAATGAATGTTGTAAAATAAAGGACAAACACAGAAGAGAAAATAATATCATAAATCAGTAATCATTATAGAACAAAAAATATAAAATACTATTTAAATTTACAAAACTTTTTTCCAAACAAGGTTAGCAGTGCGTCGATCTATTGGTTTTAGTTCAGTTTTTACATTCTCAAAAGATCTAGCACACGATAGTGTTACATACAACAGGCAATGACTGAAAAGAGTTTCAGGCAAATATATGCGTACAATATTGAGGGTAAGGGTCTGGGGTCTTATTTATTGTCATACAGAACGCAAATTGAATTGTAAACTGTATGTTTTGTTTTGAAAGAAAATGGAAAAGTAGTCAGATGGCGATAAATGAAAGCGAAGAAGAAGTACTCTTTAGTCAACATTAACCTCAGTTGTAATTTGTAGATCTAAGAAGTTATCACATGTTTTGTGACGAATTAATCTTATGCCATTATGTAAGCCTTGTTCTAAGTTAAGTTCCTCGAAAACATCACCATAGATCCTCCTTCTTTCAGTTCTAGAATATATGGTTATAAGCCGCTCGTGTCTAAACTGTCCAAAAGTTCAGCGGGTATTATAGAATTTCAGTTTCATCCTCAGTAACTAAAGAATTTACCCTGAAGTAGGATTTTGATCTTCCAGGAGGCCGATCAAAACTTTTGAATTTAGCGTGTTAAACTACTGGCCCAGAGAAACTGGAAATAGCTCAGAGGATGTAATATCCTTTCCGTAAGTGTCAGCGATGATATTAGTTTCTGAGAAGATACAGGCTGGCAAACCAATAGAATATGACTTCCTAGAATACAATGACGGATACCAATCTTTTATATAAAAAGTTAATCAATCAAAGTTCTTCTGGGTTAGCTCCCACATTTTTACCTACTAACATCTGAGCGACTGGAGAAAAGATTTTGAAACTATTTTAAATATAGATAAGCAAAGAAAACTTGACTTTCCTTGAAAACGGTCAGAAAATATTTTTGCAAGATTCGGGATCGAACCGAGTACCCTTGGCACCGAAATTCAAAACGTTACCGAATACAGCACGCAACAAGTTGAAACAGAACAGAGTCCGAGCGCTTTTTAGACGATAGTTCAAGAAAGGATTAACAGAGTGCACTCGACTATTATGTGCGCGGTTCCGCAAGAACATCTAGAAGGAGATGGATGCGAATGGTTCGTAACATACCTAGGTTTTTTAATTTTATTTATGACCTTAAAGCATCTAACCGCTCAGACCGGTTTGGGGAGGGGAAGGGAAGCGGGAAGGTGTCGGCGAGGGCCTAATTTGAAAGTACCATTCCGGAATTAGCCTGGTGTGACAGGAAAATCCCCAGAGAAACCTCAGTCAGAATAGTCGGCCGCTGAAACTATACCCAAGGCCTCCCGAATGATAAGCCAAGGTCTTGGGCTCTTGATAACATATTTGTGTGTAAATACGAAAATTAAAAAAATAACATTTATCAAAATCGGTTCAATAGAAAGGGCTGGGCGACTGGACAAAGCTTCTGTAGAAAAGGTTCTCATAAGAAATACACAGGGAGGAAAATTAGATTGTGTTTTATTCAAAGTTGATGAAGAGGAGAAGAATGCGAATGCTTCATTACATATCTAGGCATAATTAGGAACATTTTAGAAAAGGAAAATCACTCAGATCGGTCCAGTGAAAGCCGCTGGGCGACTGGACAAAGGTTTTACGAAACTATTTTAAATATATTTTAATGTTTTCAAACATTTTCCGACGACTTTTGGATTTTTCAAAAATTTTGTGTTTTTGAAAATGTTCCTCAAAATCCGACATTTTTGGATATAGTTTTTTTTTTGAAAATCAAAATTTTGTGTTTTTGAATATGTTTCCGAAAATCCGGCATTTATGGAGTTTTTGAAAATTATCCCGAAAATTCATAGTGGGCCGTTTGGTTATCTTAATAAATCTTTATAATACTTTTTAATTTTCCAACACTCCATGAAACACGTTCCATCATTTAAGCACAGAACCGTTCCAGGATTTTCTTGAATCACGGCAGGCACGGGATTGCACTGTCACTATAGTCCCTGCCCTACATCTTCCAACACCCTTTCCCCTCCAGTATCCCGGTCTGAGCCTTAGATGCCTAAAGGCTGCAAACAAAATTCAAATTCAAAAATGAAGATAGCAGTGTAAGATCTCATTTTACTCTTTACAGGGATATTTATAATATTTCACTTTTCTCCCTATTGCTTTGATGGCCCATCCCATTTTTTTTTTTACATATGAAAATAGATTTAATGAGCTTTCAAAGAAAAAAATACTGCAATCCTAAAGCTAAAGTACCCGCCCGTTGGTGCGGGGTGAATAAAATATGTTGGCAACAGTCATTGGGACAGTTACCAATACTCGCCTACATGAGGTGGGCTGCGTGCTTAACTTGGTAAATTTTGGGGGCTGCCCCCTTTATCGTAACCATAATCTCTGGGTGTCTGCGTCTCCATGGAGCAAATATGCTGTATCTGTTACTACCACCACCACCACCACTACTACTACTACTGCTACTACTAATACTCCTATTCCTACTACCACCACCACTACTACTACTAATACTCCTGCTAGATACTACTATAATGATTTAGAAATTTATTGCCCGCCCACTGGTGCAGGGTGAATAAAATATCTTGGCAACAGGCTTTGGGGTGTCACCAATACTCGATTCCCCGTGGCGAGTTGCGTCCCTAATTTCGGGAGTTTTGGGAGCTGCGTCTCCCTTATCGTAATCAGACTCTCGGAGGGACTGCGCATCCATGATAAAGATCTGCCCCCATAACCCCCCGGGGCCTGCGACCCTTAGAGTTTTTTTGATACATTTATTGTAGTCTACTCGTGATGGTACACCTTCATACCAAATTTCGTTTCTCTAGTTTCAGTGGTTTGGAAAATTATTTTTTCGGTGGACATTATTGTATTAAGACGGCGACTTTTTTTTAAACGTTTTCTTATATTATCGTTACCTACCCGTGCTGGTACAACTTAATACCAAATTTCGTTTCTTTAGTTTTGGTGGTTTGGAAAATGCCTTTTGGCGGTCATTTTGGATTAAGATGGGCGACGTTTTAAAGTTTTCTTATATTATCGTGGCCCAGTCGTGATGGTACACCTTCATACCAAATTTCGTTTCTCTAATTACAGTGGTTTCGAAAACGCCTTTCTTAGCGGCCATTTTGGATTAACACTTCTTCTTCAGTTGAGACTTGACGGAGAGGAATGCAATTTATTGATGGCTCATCTACGTGTTAATCCGGATATTTTAAAAAAGAATGATCAAAATCGGTCCAGTAGAACGGCCGGCCGGACTGGACAAAGAAGAACACTCAGACACTTCTCCTTTAGTTGAGACTTAACAGAAAGGAATGCGATTTACTGATGATTTATCTACGTATAAGCCCGCAATTTTTTTAAAAAGAATGAGCAAAATCGGTCCAGTAGAACGGCCGGGCGGACTGGACAAAGTTTGTGAGAAATATAAGAAATATTCCCCATATGAAATACATAGGGGAAAACACTCAAACACTTCTCCCTCAGTTCAAGCTTGACAGAGAGGAATGCGGTTTATTGATGGCTCATCTACGTGTTAGGCCGGATATTTAAAAAAAAAAGATTGATCAAAATCGGTCCAGTGTAAAGGCCGGACGGACTGGCCAAAGCTTTAGCAAAGTTTTTCAATATATAGATGATTAAAATCGATCCAGTAAAACAGCATGACGGACTGTACAAAGGGGGAACAGTCAAACGCTTCTCTGGCAGTTCAGCCTTGACGGAGAGCTATGTGGTTTCTTGATGATTAATTTACTTGTTAAGCTGGATATTAAAAAAAAGAATGATCAAAATCGGCCCAGTAGAACGGCTGGACGGACTGTACAAAGGGAGAACACTCAAACACTTCTCCTTCAGTTCGAACTTGACGGAGAACTATGCGGTTTCTTGATGCTTAATCTACATGTTAAGCTGGATATTAAATAAAAGAATGAGCAAAATCGGTTCAGTAGAACGGCCGGGCGGACTGGACAAAGTTTGTGAGAAATATGATAAATATTCCCCCATATGAAGTACATAGGGGGGAACACTAAAACACTTCTCCCTCAGTTCATGCTTGACAGAAAGGAATGCGGTTTATTGATGGCTCATCTACGTGTCAAGCCGGATATTTTAAAAAGACTGATCAAAATCGGTCCGGTGTAAAGGCCAGACGGACTGGCCAATGCTTTAGCAAATTTTTTAAATATATAGATATGAAACTAGTCCTTCCACCTTCTAGTTGTTCTTTAAAATTTTATTTAAGTCATTTAGGGAACTTCGACTCAGCCGTTTGGGTGATGAAGGTCGTGGAATGAAGAAAGTAGGTGGAAACGGGAGAACCTCGAGAAGACCCACGCACACATATTTGTCCAACTATAGTGCCGTTACCGCCCATACAATTCATTTTATCTTATCTTACATATTTGTCCAACACAAAGTCCAAATTGGCACGAGGTAGGATCGAACCGGAGACCCCACGTACCAGAGATGAGCGCTCTACCACTGAAACACCACGACCTGCCAGCTAGTTCTAACAACATTGTTTGGTTGGTAGCACTGCGACATTGATTTATTGAATAAAATTATGTTTGTTTTAATCGTTTCAGTTACCGGTATTACTGGTTGGCCATATATTTTTTGTAAGCACTGTATTTCTCAAGAAATATTGCAGCTTTCGTCCCTCGTTCCTTTATATCTTTGTGGATAAGTTACAAAATGCTGACCTAGGAAAGATTTTATGTTGTGTACTTACAAGACTAATGGTTATACTCCAATAGAAGTCATTGTAGTGTTTCTTCCCGATCCCTCTCAAGGAATTTATACTCTTCCAGTGATATCCCGTAGACCAGTCCTGAGATGAACAAGACATTTGGGTTCGAAGTTCCACGGGTCCTGACTGTCTCAATCTCAATACACGGAGAATAACAATAAATATATAGGGGACAGTTATATACAATAAAAGAAACAAGTATTCTCAGCAATAACAAGTGAGGATCAGTTAACAGCAGCCACAAATCTTTTCCAACTTTTAACTCAAACAGTACCTTTAACTGCAAACGACGGATTTCTAAAGCTGATAGTAACAAATTATCTCATATGTCTTCTTCAGAACCCCTTCTGCTCGTGTGGCAAAACCGCTTTGGACATGTGAAAGAAAAACAGCCGCTACCAGGGCCATATTTTTTCTCCTCCTGAAGGAAGCAATGAATTATTTTTTCACCCTTTTATCCTAGAGAAGACCAAAATCCGTGGATAAAATGACAAATCTCTTCCTTAACGTCGCCGGTATCAGCATCACGTAATCCTAAGAACAAGAATGTTATCACTGTCCATTGGAAGAAAGAAAGTAAAGACCAATGATTGTAATCAAATACAGGATATGTCAGTGAACATCACAACAACAAAACCTGTCTAGTGAATGATACAGAAACGGAATTAACCAACTTTCTTTTCTTGAGATTATATTAGTCTCGCAAGTTGAGTCACTTCGTAAGAAGGCGTTCTTCATAAACAATCTCAGTCTTCGGAATTCGTCTCACAGACAAACAAAATATTTGTTGCGGGTAGTGAGGAAGTTTTGTAATCCAACAATGCTGAAAGAAAGATGAAGGAAGATCTATTTTGTGATGACTGGCTTTGCTTGTTGGGCAATGCACCCGCATGCTGTCCCCTCGGAAATGGGAAAGCTAAGGCCATCGGGTGTCTTTGAATGCCTTCACCCATACTACCATGACTCTTCCGAGTTTTGTTGACACTCTAAAGCACGTGTTGTACTCAGGAAAAAGTAAATTGGTTCCCAATGCAGAACAACCAAATATTTGGTTTCCAACACTACGTAGAGAATTCTTATTTCAATTATAAGACATGAAATGACTTCTAGTACATCGGTATAAAGATTCAAACTTTACTATACTAAAGCATACAAACATTGCAACTTGCGATTTAAATAAGAGAAACGTTAAGCAAAAATTCTCTGCCAATTAAACTATCAAACGTTTCGTTGTTCTGCATTGGTTAACGGTAACCAGCCTAATTATTTTCTCTGTAGGTGTGGATGCTACGGTTTCGTATCTTTACTAAAACTTCTAACGTGAATCGGTAAGGATAGGAGAAGAAAGAAAGTGAAAAAAGGTGATAGGAAGGCACAAGAAGAGTTTGTTACACATCCAGCATTAATAGTAGGTTCCGTCTGCACACTAGTTTTGATTGGTACTATTGTTCCTACAATGGATCTAATGTCACTAAATATATAATTTGTGTTTAACCCTATGAGGGATTCCGTCGTGAGAACTGATCTCACTTTAACGTACCCTTATTCATACATCAATTGGCAACGTAATGTGGGGGTGACGACGAAGTTGTAACGTAAGGATAAGGGTGATATCGAAACAAACTCTTAGGATGAGATTGAAACGGAAGGTGAGGATAAGTGAAGTTGATCGCGAGGAGATAATGACGGTGAGAAAGACCGATAACAAGTGAGTCTGAAGGCAAAGTTGAAAGGTGAGGATAAGGCCAAAGCGAAGATGTAAGGCGAGGGTGAATAAGGTCAAGAGGAAAGCAAAGATGTAATTTTAGGGCAAAGTTGTTAGGTTAAGGTGAGGTAAAGCAAGCACGTGAAGATAAGTGAGGAACAAATTGAAACATGATAGTGAGATTGAGTAAGCCTGAGGGCGAAGTTGAAAGTGAAGGTTAGGGTAAAGCAAAGATGTGAGGGCGAAGGTGAATGAGGTTCATGGCAAAGCAAAGACGTGAGGTTGAGGGTGAAGCTAATACCTGAGAGTGAGGGATGTACTAATAGTAATAGAGAGTAGCAGTACTAGTAATTGTACTCCTGCAGTATTATTTGTTGAACAAATAAGTATTGTTAACATATTAATTGGGATAGTATTAATAAGAGTAACAGAAGGAAAAGTAGACAAAGGGAATATCCGAATTCCACACATACATTTTTGTCGTTTCCAATGTAAACAATTCTTGTCGCAAAACATATGCAGAGATCTGTTATCTGGGTGACCAATCTTCTGTCACTTTCATGTAGACAGAACATTTTATATATATATATATTTCACTTCCAGAGAAAGTGACCGTCTCTTGAACAAAACTATCGTTAACAATGTTCTTTATTATTTTTTTTATTATTAAGGGAAGGTATGTGTAAGGGCTGAACCATGTTTCCTTCCCGAATTAACGATGAGTATTACGAAGTATTTCAGTAGTTACTTACTTTAACGTTAAATCTCAATCTGTATTGAACCACAAAAATGCTGTCCTCTAAACTAATTATCGTGAACTGCGTGTAATTTTGGCCTTTCTTTTGTAAATACACTTTGTTTGGATTCTGAAAAATTTCTAATTTCCGTCAGTGATCTTACTGGTAATTGTCATGCAGCCAGTTTCCTGACTTTTTTTTAGGTGTTTCTGATATTGTTTTTTTTTTTAACAAAGTGAGGGCTATTAATAATAATACTACTCAGTATGTTGTAACCATATGAAAACTTTTTTCTGAGTATATATCTGGTGAACAAAATACATTTTGAGCTTCTCGTGTTCTCAGAGAGAAAGAAGATCTGGGAACCACTGATGTAAAAATTTTCAGAATTCTAGACGCGTCGTCGTATTAAGAGCGTGTTATAATATAAACTCCTCCTCCTCCACAAATATCACTATTCTCCACATTATCCCGCTTCTCTCAACACGTATGTATGCTTGCATTTTCCATCCTCTCTTTCATTTTCCTCCCACACATGTACATATACATATGATGAGCCGCCTCACCTTCTCTTATGCAGCATACTGTCTTCATGGTGCGAGATAATAAAAAGAAAGACGGAGCCAGTTGGCTCCAGTGGCAACATTAGCCTCTCCTGATTAGGGCGAGAGAAGGTCTTTGATGAGAATTCTAATCATGTCTTTTGACTCTGTGGCGAAAATCTACACGCAGAATTGCCAACTTCACACAACAAAAAATTTCAATCATAATAGAAAAATTTAGTTAGAGATTCTCTATTAGTAATTGAAATATTTGGTTCATTAGCAGTCAAAATATTCGTAGAAAGTTGTTAGATTATTAGATCAAACGATAGAAAAATTACTGGAATTTTGGTAGCAAGAAAGGAGATAAAACCAGATTAACCAATAAACTTACTCGATTGACAACACTGAAGACAAGGCCAGAAATGGGTAATGGGGAGGTTGCAAGTATAGCTGTTTTCATGAGAGAAAGAAAAAGTAATTTTTGTTCTTTTTCTGCAGCTGCAATGCATTTTTGCATGACTTAGAAAGCATTATAGAGTCAGGTTGCGAAATAATTAACCCCTTTGTTAAAAATTTTACCCTTCCTAAATTTTCAGGTTCAGTTCACAGTAATCATCATCTCTGAACTTCAGAAAGCAAGTCAGATACAGTGCAACTACGCTAGAGCTGTTTTTGTGTGAAACTGTTTCTTCTTCCTCGTCGTCTTCTTCGGTCATCATCAGTATTAGCTCTCCATTGGGACAGATCCTTCAAGTCTTATTTTAAACTCTTTCATTTGGGCTGGTCTTATGCTGTGTTTAACGATTTTTCGTTCTTCATATTCTTCACTGCTTCCATCTTTTTTCCCTTTTAACTAAACCTTGATTTGTATTCCTCTCCTTGGTCTTCGTCTTTTTAATTTCAACCGAATTTGAACTGCAACCATCTTCTTCCCGTGTTTCTCTTGAACCAAATCTTGAATTACATCCATATTCTTCCTCTACAGCTTCCTCTTTTCCTCCTTTCAATCAAACGTTGATTTGTATCCTTCTTCTTCTTCTCCCCTTCAACCAAATCTGAAATTGCATCAGTCATCTTCTTCCTCTATTCCCCTGAACCAAATGTTAAATTGCGTCTGAATTCTACATCTTCCTCTCTCCCCCTTCAACTAAACCTTAATTTGAATCCCCCTACGCTATCTTTCTCGTTTCCATTTCAACCAAATTTGAATTACAACCATATTCTTTGTTTTTCCTTTTAACCAATTCTTGAATTGCAATTGTATACTTCCTCTTCCACTTTCACTCAAACGTTGAATTCCATCCATCTCCTTCCTCTTTTGCCCATCAACGAAATCTTACATTGCATCTGTCTTCTACTTGTTCCTCTTCTACCCTTTAACTAAACCTTGATTTGTATTCCCTCCTCCCTCTTCCTGGTATCCGTTTCAACCGAATTTGAATTGCAGCCATCTTCCTATTTTTCGCTTCAACCAAATTTTGAATTACACCTGTATTCCTCCTGTCCCCTTTTCGCCTTCAACCAAACTTTGAATTTCATCTACCTTCTTCCTCTTCTTCAGTAAGCCTTAGTAAATTTCATTTCGTATGGACCATTTTAGTAACTTTTGACCTCGACGCGTTATGGAGTGCAAATCGACAAATATTCACACCCCAGGAGGGACTTGAATCGCTACCTTGGAGACGCTGACTCTTCCACTTTGCTCTCTCAACCAAATATTGGATTGCATCGATCATCTTCCTCCTTTTTCTTTGAACCAAAGTTTGAATTGCACCCATGTTCTTCCTCTTTCCCCCCTTCAAATCAAACTTTGAAGGGCACCCATCTTCTTCCTCTTTTCCCCCTTTAACCAAACTTTGAATTTCCCCCGTGTTCTTCCTCTTTTCCTCCTTCAACAAAACTTTGAATTGCACCCGTGTTCATCCTCTTTTCCTCCTTCAACCAAACTTTGAATTGTACCCGTGTTTATCCTCTTTTGCTCCTTCAACCAAACTTTGAATTGTACCCGTGTTTATCCTCTTTTGCCCCCTTCAACTAAACTTTGAATAGCACTCGTGTTGATCCTCTTTCCCCCCTTCAACCAAATTTGAATTTCACATGTATTCTTCCTCTTTTTCCTCCTCAACCAAATTTTGAATTACACTTATGTTCTTCCTCTTTTCCTCCTTCAACCAAACTTTGAATTGCACCCGTGTTTATCCTCTTCGCCCCTTCAACTAAACTTGAATAGCATCCTTGCATCGTAGAGAAACAAAATAATCAAGTATATACTTAATTTTGTTGCAGGTTTGTGATGAATATCGCTTTGCAGAAAATCAAGGTATTACATTACTTCAAGTTGCAGAACATTTTCTGAGCTTGATTTATCTGTTAGTTTTCATAAGAAGTTATACGGTATATAACGCGACTTGAGATGGTACCGCACAGCGCGCCCCTTTGCCACTCCACGCAGATATTGTCTCGCTCGCGGACTAGCGCGATGTCTTTGGGCAAAACGGCGAACATTCCATGGAAAAGCTCTTTTAATGAACTGAGGAATGTTTTTTTCTCACTGCTTGGAAGTTGGAGGAGGTATAACCTCCAGACGCTCCTGAATGCCGACAGGTCTCCCAAAATTCGTCTTTCTCTCTCCTCGGACCACAATTTCGCCCCCCCCTATCCTCTCTCGCGACAGTTTTCCTTGACTTTAGATCACGTGATGCTGAAGTTTACGTTTTTAAAAAAAGAGAGAAATGAGGAGCGAGCGAGAGAGAGATACAGAAAAGTTACAGTCTCTGGAGTGGGCTGATTGCACGGCGAGACTTGGGTAACTGGAGAGGAGACGTGGTGTTTGGGAGGAGACAAGGGGCAAAGTCTATGTAACATTCTCACTCAACTTTTACTTAGTTAAAGGCAGTCGGAAGGCAAGGGGTGATGTGGAGACCCGGGGGAGGAGGTTGTAACGTTTTCTGTGTGAAGTTCACCTGGAGTAAATCCTCTGAAATGAGCTAGCACTGAAGGGAGAAAGTGCACCATATTTTCGCATCCCTTTTGCCTCTCTCTCTTCGATCTCCGACCCTCTATTCTCTTCTTTGCGTTTCCTTGGGGAAACAGGCTTAATTCCTCTTGTACAGCGACTTCAAGCCACGATCGGAATATTAATGGTGTATAAGGTTCGGGCCACTTTGTGTTATTTCAGTGATGAGGGGGGGAAAACACTTGTGTTGGGGTTTTTGAGAATGAGAGGATGAGGTTGAGGAAAAAGACATTAAAGGAGTTGCTGGGAGAAGAGATAGAGATAGGGAGAGAGAGAGAAATGTAATATTGTTCCGTAACGTCTCTAAATATTTGCTGAAGACTAACATGAAGCAATGGGAAAAAAAGAGACTAAAAAAGAATGACACATTTACAAGAGGTTGAATGGAAGTCAACAATGTAACCAGAAGACTTTTCATCAATTTGAAATAGTTTCGAGTTCTGTAGAACCTTTTGGAAAGGTCATACATATATTTCAAAGGCTTATTGTGGGATCCCCTTTCATGGACTGTAAAGTACGTATGCTTTTTCTTTAAGAACTTCAGCACACCCATACATTTTAAAGAATAAAACACTAGCATGGTGGTAGTAATTGTAAGCGTTCCTCTGCATTCCATAGTCAATTATTAAGAGATACTTTTTTTGATAACTTATCTCGACCCTCAGCACCAATAACTAACAAAGGATATTCATAATTTATGTTGGTTCCTAGTTTCATTTAAGCCTCAACTCTTCAGATAAATATTGTATTGCAAATTTGCCATTTAAACGTGATTAATAAATTATCAATGCTTGAGTAGATCTCCAATTGCCACTTCATGCCAGAAGGGCTCGCTCGTAATTCTGTAATAAGAGTTTTGATTCTTGGCAGGGACGCATTGGCGGTAACGATTCAGAATCAATTTTAAAGCAGAAGCATATTTTGTCCGATGGAAGGCAATGGCAGACCACTATCGATTCATTTTGTCAAGAGATCTTCCAGTCATTTACCTGCTTTTTGGCAGAATACTGATCATCATCAGTTATAGTAAATCATTCTTCCGCACATAAAGCACCAGGTTCTTCCAGGCTGGTGAGACCCACTGTATTCATTCCGATCTTCTGCTTTCCTCTACCTTACTATACATTGTATCTACTATCAACAAGTTGTAGCTGTCTTCTTCCTCTTTATCTCTGAACCAAACTTTCAATTACATCGCTCGGTTCCCCAGTTTCTATTTTCTCTACTTCATTCTCCCTATTATTGTCCGTTTCTTGCGCACTCTCTTCTTCACTTCTTCATTACATATCTTCTATCTCCAGCTGATCTTTTCCATTCTTTTCCTTGCCCACATATTCAATGCTTCCAATATTATTTCCTCACTCTTTCATAGAGTTCACGTTTCGTCTCCATACAACATTATACTCTCCATAAAACATTTAATAACGTTTATTTTCATCAATCCACAGAAGAGCTTCTTATTATTGAATGTCTCTATCCTCATCACAATTCTAAACCGTATTTCTTCTTCACACTTTCTTTATATCTACACTTATAATACTCCTCTTATACTTGTAGCTTTTTCTATCTTTTTCTCCCAGCTTTCATGTTGGTTTTCATTTTCTTTGTTGCAATTACCATTCCTTTCGTTTATCTTCATTCCATGTTCCTCACTGCGCGTTCATTTGGCTGTTTTAACTTCTTGTTAAGTGATGTTTCATTTTCTCTGTAACGATAACCATATTTTGCAAATATAATGTATTTGATTTTTCTTCCAACGATTGTTACTCCTGCTTCGCTATTTAAAGATTTCTTTACAATCTCTTCTAGAAAAAAAAAAAAACTTTGTTAAATCAATCCAGCTGACAGTGAGATGTGCATTTTTTATTCACTTTTCTACCTATTGCAGTTCGTTCTGCCTTTTCGCCCCCTACTTTAATCCTTATTTCCTGATTTAAATGTATATAACTTACAAGTCTTTGATCCTTCCATTCCACACCGGCCACCTTCAACACTAGCATTAGGATTAGCCTGTTAACTCAATCGAATGCCTTTTCCAAATCAAGATATGCTACGTGCACCGTCATACGGTTTCACTAAAATCGCTTGGCTATTCTTCTCATTCACAAATTTCCTTGTAGAGTTGCAGCATTTTCGTGTTTCCCCTTTTTTTTGGTATCAGTTCAATGGAACAGCAACAACACCCATTGCTTTTGCCAGTTTTATCTCACTTAGAAACCTCAATCTTTTCTCTAAGTATAAGTACTTCGTCATCACTTATTTGTGTCCCTTATGTATACACAAGACAAGACTAAGTACGACCAGATGAATGGAGGTCGCTGAACGGAAATCTGAAATCAATTTCTCTTTTCCTTCTTTCAGTGAGGCAGTAGCGTGGATTTTGGAAATGGAGAGAGCTAGCCAAAAGATAAGGACCTGGCGCTTTCAATTACCAGATCTGGTTTGGTTAAAGCACTAGCCTGCCTTGCAGAAGACGGAAACACTAAATTTTAGGGGAAATCAATATTTTTTAGGGGAAGGGGGCGTTAAAAACATAAAAATAAAATAATTTAAAGTACTCCTTATGCAACCCACACTACATCTTTCTTATTTATGTTTCAAATTTTGAAATTTTGAAGGCCTTTAGGCATTGAGGCTCAGGTCAGGATAGGATGGGGAGAGAACTGTGGAAGGGCGTCTATTTTAGGTACCATACCGGCATTTTCCTGATGCGACTGAGGAAAAAACTGTGGAGAAACATCAGTCAGGATGGTCGGCCTCTGGGATCGATCCCAGGACCCAGGACCATGACTGAATGCGAGTCAACGCTCCACCACTGAGCTACGGAAGTTTGGTATTTCTGTTCCATATAGGGGAGAAGTTTATTAGATACAGCTACAAATGAAACATTCATATTAAAAAAAAAATACCTGTGCGTCTTTAGTGAGTTTCTAAAAGAAATGCACTAGAAACTGAAAGAGTAAAACTAAATAATGATGAGAGTAGTTAAGGAAAGTTAATAAATGTCTACAAGCTTCTTAAAGACGGCACATATTAATTTCTGCACAATGAGGATGTTCGCAAGTGCAGAACATTCTGGAAATGAACTTTGGATCCCGGAATCGGAATGTCAGTTTTGTGATTCAGGAATATCCGAATGTCGGGAGATCTGGAAAGTTGGAAAATCGGAATTCGAGAATGTTGGAATGTCGGAGAATTCTGAAATTTAGGAAGTCGAAATTCCAGAATGTTTGCAAAGTTGGAATTCCGTAATATCGGAAGTCGCAATTGCGAAATGTGCAAATTCCGACAACTTCTACTTCTGGAACGTCGGAATTCTGAAATGTTAGAATCCCGGAAGATTCTGGAATCAGAGGAGTTCCGAATTTCAGAATTGACTTCGGGCGTCCGTATACTCCTACTGTACAGGTAGGAGGAGTATACGGACAGGAGTAGGAGTACAGGTACTGTAAGCAAATAGTCTGTCTTATCTTTGTGTGGACGTGTAAAAGGTTGTATATTTGTATTAAATAAGTTTACTTGTCTTTAGTTTAAGTACATTTGTAAAGTTACTTTAATTATTGATTTAAAAATATATTTAAGGATCCCAGAATTACCGATACAACTTCTGTCTGTCGCTAATAGTTAATTATAAAGTATAACAATTCCTTTAAATAAACTTGATACAAACAAGAAACTTAAGTTTGAAAAAGTTTTCAAACTTGTTGCAAACGAAACAAACTTGGTACAGGCAGAATATTTTTAAGTTTGTCTGTAAAAATGTTATAACACGGGAATTTTTACACTTTATCATTGAGTATTAATGGTAACTGAAGTTTGAACAGACAATTTTCGGATACCCTGTATTACCGTGGCTATTTTAAGGATACAAAAACTTTGGTAAACTTTATTTTTATATGGGCCAGTTTAGTAACTTTGGACTTCGGCCCGTCACGATTTGCCCTTAGCTGTTAAGTGTTAAAATCCACACCCATGCCCCTGCCGGGACTCGAACCCGGGACCGTTGAGTCGATAGCCCACCGCCGCAGACCGCTCGACCACCCGGCCGGCATTTAAGGATACAAGTTCAGTCGTTAACGACTTTCACCTCCCCTCGTGTGCACTTACATTTACCAAAGACAATGAAAGGAGAAGTGAGAGAAAGTGTGTGTGTGTGAGAGAGAGAGAGAGAGAGAAAGGGCGTTGGACACAGGGGCGTGCTGTGAAAGGCTCTACCCGGATGATTAAAGAGGCCAGTAAGGGGCTAAATGGATGAACATTCAGATAACAAGAGGCCGCCATTTAGATAAACCCATATCGATTCGCTGTACCAAATGATCCAGTTTAGTTTCCGTGTACTGCGAGAGTGGCTTTCTATTAATAATTCAGCCACAGAGCATTGTGGGAGGGGGGGGGATAGCACAAGGGTCGTTGCGTGGTGAAATTGTAAGTGCTGTAACTGGTGAGTGGGAGGAGTTTTGTGTGGACCGTTGTGTTTACGGGATGGTTAAGAGGAAGGAGTAATGTGGAAGCAGGTAGCAATGGTATCGTGTATTGGTGTAGTTTTGGCTTTCAAGAAATATACTCTTTCTTCCCACAGGAACATCACTTTTTGTCATTGCAACGTTTTAGTTCGGTTTTTACAAAGTGTATATTCACAAAGTTGGTTTCGGTGTGTGTCCAGTCGTTCGGAGAGTCCAAGGTGTATCTGGGGGTGAAAGCTGTATGAACCACATTATTGTGTATAAGCTTATAATATTTTTTAAAATAAAAATCTGAATTTCTTGGGGAGGTGGAACCCACAGACTCCCTTTAAATACTTCTGTGATGCTTTAATTTAATAGACATCTTACATTTTCAGGATTCGTTGCACATCTATATCAGCAATACGGATTCGCGTTATTATCCTACCATTACTTGCTCTTTCTTAAACAAGGTATGCTGCCAGGATTTTCAATTTGGTATGGTGTAAGGCCAAAATAGAGGAAGGGGGTGTAAATAGAGTTTTTTTTTATCGATTTGTAACCGTAAAATATTTAACACTGGAGGGGTGTACTCGAGAATTTGGAGGTGTGACAACCCTCCTATTTGGGGTTCTGGTACCTGTCTAAACCTTACTCGGTAAGTAATGCCAGAACCGAGTTAAGGGGGTCTAAAGGGGCTGCAGCTCCCCTGTGACCCCGCCAAAGGTAAATAAGTTACTTTTACGACTACAAGGAATAGGCAACAGGCGCCTTCCGAGTCTTTAGTCCAGGATGGGAGTCAATAGACCAGGACCCCGAAATAGCTTAATCCAGCACCGAGTAATATTGTCAGTACCTGAGATTACTGACATTATTGAACATTATTGTAAGGTGCCAATTAGGTTTGAGGAGATAGGTATTGTTATTAGCAATGTACCGGTATTTGCAGATCCTTTAACAAACGCAGTTTCTTCCCATCATGCCCTTTGTTTCTAGTCTTCAGCTATACGCCCATGCAAGAAGCAAAGTAGGTAAAAGCATTTTTTGTCTAGTTGTGCTTTGTGTCGTCTTAAATCTGAGCATATAGAATAAGTCCACTGAGATAGCATGCCAGCTTGCAACAAGGTTGTGTCAGTCATTTGTTTGAATTTGTCACACTTATATTGTGTTGAACTTAAAAAAAAACAAGCATGAAACAAACTTGTTGGAAAAAACATAAGTAGCTTGGTTGTTTTAACTAAACTAATTCAAGCTTGTTGGAACAAGCAGTGATACGAGGAAGTTTGTCAAACCTGAAATTTATTTGAATTTTTTTGTTGCACTTCTGCTGTGGTCTCAGTGCAATGAAGTCCCATCACGTGGCAGGATTATCGCCGAAGCTAATCTTCGCCAACTCCTACCCTTTTAGTACAGGCGTCTCGAGCGATCTGATGTACTAAGTATAAATAAAGCTTGGAAAGCCAGGTAAGGCGTGCGGTTCCGTAGTCTGGTGACTACAGCTTCGGATTTGTGTGCCAGTGGTTCTTGGATCGCTTCCCATTCAAGGCAGCGTTTTCATTTTGTTAAAGAAATACATTAGGTTTTCCTTTCTTGTCCTGTCAAGGGTATTTCAACCTTGTTTTTTGTATACTACATTGCTTGATTCAACCTTATTTAAACCTAATTTGGCTTGGTTTGATAAGCTTGCTTTAAGCTGTCTCACGTGTCAAAGTAAGCTTGATTAATTTTTGAGTCAGGTCAGAATTGCTATGTGGGCATGCATATATAAATATATAATTAGACAGAAAGAAAATATAGGAAAAAAAATAAGATAAAACATGTGAAGACAGTGGAAACACATTCATTGTCTTTAAACTTAAAATACTAACAGGATGACAGGGTGACTCAAATGATAACAATAAAATTAAAATAAAGGTTATTGAAGCGAGGAAAAACAAAGAAGAAAGGCAAGAAAAATGAAGAAAACATTTTCAATTGTCTTTTGCCTTTTTCAAGTTTTTTTTTTCCATTCTGTATTTTTTTTTTCTTGAAATGAAGACTAAATCGAAGAAAAATATCTTAAGAAAATCATGACCAAAACTTATTCGCAAGAAAAAAAATGTATGAGAAAGAAATTTAAAAGAAAATAACAAAAGAAAAAAAATCAAGAAAGAATTCATTGGAGCTGCAAGAGACTGAAAGGGATAGGGAGGAAATTCTTTAGCTGTCAAATGGCAGAGTAAAACAAGTCATTTTTTATTTAAATTTTCTGCTTCTAGAAAAGCCATCCCGTTTGACAGTAATGAAGCTCTTATTTTCTTTTCTAAAAAATATGAAAGGAGAGTTAATTTTCTTTCCTCAAAAGTTTTGATAGCCGTAGAAATAATGTTGAGATGTAATTATTGTTTTCGATATAATTCGTATATTACTGTTGTCTAACTTGTGAGTATTATTTTTTTAATGTTTAAATAACAAACACAAATATTTGGTTCCTGTACCGTTATGATTGGCAGTCTTGATGTGTCAGATTCCTTTGTAGCCAATCAGAATTCGTTTGCTGTTTTCTGCTGTGATTACTTGGGCCAATCCCATAACTTCCTTCGTTCTCTGCTATCATTGGATGAATATTGTGGTCAATCCCATAATTTCGTTCGTTCTGTGTTATCGTTAGACGTGATTAAATTGGCCACAGCAATCAACCAATCATAGCAGGGAACAGCAAAACGATTGTGATTGGCAACATAAGAACGCGATATGTCAAATCAAGACTATGTAAGTAATAATAACAAACAATTTGGTTGGTTGATAAATGGGCTTAGTAGAAATTACTTAATCTCTTTGTAACGCTGCCAATGGAAAGCTTCAGTTTATACATACTTCAGTACACTGTGATCGGGGCCGTCCTAAGTTAATTCTATAAATTATTTGAAACGTACAATGAAAGAGAGGTGAGTTGTCGTCAAACACATTTTTTAAGTCTAACTTTTCCACTTACTCCTAGTATTTTATACTCTAGAAATCGCTATAACTTCTAAATTATTTGCGATTTAGCAGTGACACTTTCTGAACGGTTAGCTTTCATCGTGTAATGTTTGTTACGAGTGCAAATTTATTTTAAAATGGACATCCGTCCTTCTTTCCCTGTACTCTGTATTTGTGCTTCTTTCCTGTTAGAATTATGTTCTGTTTTTTTTTTTCATTCAAAATCCGTTGTTTCTTTGGAATCAAATTAGAAGAGAAATCTGCGTTTCATTAGAAAAAGTTAGTGAGATTTCAACCAAAAGGAATCAAAGAGTTATGCCCACTCTCCATAGGCTGCATTCCTAAAACGCTACCAATCGAAATGAAAGAGGATTCGTCCTGAGTAATATATATTTTTTTCCCGCCAAATATCGGCAATGTACTTTTTTTTTGGCTCCTGAAATTAACATTGAAGTATATGAACGATTGAGAGGCAACAGTATTTTGTGATTTCTGGAGCAGGAGTACGAGATACTTCTACTATCTTTTGATATGCTGTAGAGCCAATTAAGCTTTGTCGTACTGCCCTTTAGTCGTATCCGGAAAACATCGGGAACTTAGTGTTTTCGACACTTACCCCATGGAAGTATGTGGGAGGGAACACTAAGTTCCCGATGTTGCCCGGAAATAATGCTAATCTTTTTAGAATAAGCCTAATTAGCTCTACAACATATCAAGAGGTAGTTATGTCATCTACCCCTGGTTCATAAATCGCGACAAAGTGTTCCCTCGAATAGACTTCCATGCGCACGAATGCCAAAAACACTAAGTTCCGAAAGTTTTCCGGAAACTATTATTGGCTCTTTAGAGGGAGCTTAATTAGCTCTAGAACATATGAAATTTAGTTTAGGTCAATAAATCTGGACTACCAATGGTCCAGAAACCGAAAATACTGTCGTCTTTCATATAATTCTGTGTTAATTTTAAGTGCTGAGAAATGTACCGCGCTGACGTTTGGCGAAAAAAAAATCATGTTAGCCAGGACGGAGACAGGAGACTACCTTTATTTCCTATACCTTTCAATGGGTCGCATTTTAGGCGTGCAGCCTATGGAAAGCGTATCTTCCTGTTTCGCCTACTGGGATCCCAGCAATATATATCACAATTCCTACATTATCAAAAGTGTAGGTGAAACAGAAATTCATGATTCGTTTACTGTCAAGGTGAAGGAAAATTTTTGAGTTGTGGTGTTTATTTCTTGTTAATTTAAACACTGTATGCACAAAACAAAGAGAAACCACATTCGGTACATGTACTTCAACAGATCATTTTGCAACCACCATATCCCTAATTATGCTTCAAACACTACTAATTTGGTGCATCTGAAATTATACTTTTAATATCAATCGAGTATCTTGATTGACAGGTTGAAGCGATAAGAAGGATAGACAAGAAACAAATTCTTAATTTTAATTGGTAAAGGTCAGTGATTAGAACAATCCCAACCTATTATTGCGTTGATTTGTTGACGAAATAGCAGCAGAAGGATGAATGTCTATAAAGTTAAAAGTAGGGAGCAATGCAAAAGTGCAGAAGTTGAAGTAAATACTCCAGAATTTAATTGTTACTGCCCATACAATTCATTTTATCTTATCTTATCAACTTCTGTACTCTTGCTTTGTTATCTACTTTCCAACAATTATAGTAGACGTTCATTCTTGTGCGTCAACAATTCTAACAATGCAAATAATGTTGGGATGCTCCTGGGGTAATCTATTAAGTTTAGAATGCCATCCCTCGACGTATGCATAATTAACTAACGAGTTAAGCTACACATGGGCATGACTAAGCAAGCTACATTACTTACTTACTTACTCTATGTCTTACGGAATTCGCAAGTTCATCGCCACAGTAACAAACGATCCCCATAGGATTCTATCCTGAGCAAGCTACAGATACATATAAAAACTTTAGTATATTATGACAGTAGCAACATCGAATAGATATGATAAAACTTTTTGCGTTTTGTATCCAACAACTGCCTGTATACCGAGCGGCTCATATATATATATATTGAGCCTATGATGATTTTATAGGCTCATCTCCTAGAATAACAACTTTTGTTTTCCATTCGAGTGGTGTACATTTCCAATAAGACTTCTCAGCATCATGTCTGTTAACTCGATATAAATAATCTTCATATTCTAACAGAGTTCGTCATGTCTGTTACATATTTTTTCACAAAACAGTAAAGTAACTTGTAATTGTACGTCTACGTAATCAAGGGCACGAAAAGGGTTGCTTTATATCTGACTTAATCACTGACCTTTACCAATTAAAACTAAGAATTTGTTTCTTGTCTACCCTTCCTATCGCTTCAACCTGTCAATCAAGATACTCCATTAATATTAAAAGTATAATTTCAGATGCACCAAATTAGTAGTGTTTGAAGCATAATTAGGGATATGGTGGTTGCAAAATGATCTGTTGAAGTACATGTACCGAATGTGGTTTCTCTTTGTTTTGTGCATACAGTGTTTAAATTAACAAGAAATAAACACCACAACTCAAAAATTTTCCTTCACCTTGACAGAAGGCGAAATAAGATTTCGCCTACACTTTTGATAACGTAGGAATTCTGATAAGTATTGCTGGGAGCCCAGTAGACGAAACAGGAAGGAATCGGATATGGGTATAGCTCTTTAAATGGGAAATCTAATTTCACAAGTAAGGCGGAGTTCAGTCGGGAGGGATGTGCGCATTTGCTACCGCCAGTCTTCAGCATCGAGGGTCCAATGTAGGTGATCTATGTGTCATTCGGAAAGTTTCACCTCAACGTATCGAACAACACCTTAACCCCTTCAAGCCCTAGTAGCGAGAGCTGGAACTTATCGACGGACTGACTGACAATTAGAGATGATCACGCGGCCTTGACCTTGTCTTATCGAGACCTTTTCAACAACACCTCAACCATCTTCTTAGCCCTACTAGTTCCTGAGTTGTCGACGGACGGTCGGACCTGATCTATGCAGCTTTGATCCTGTTTTGCTGAGAGCTTTCGAATGAAAATTCAACCACCTTCCTAGCCGTAATAGTTACTGAGTTGAAAATTATCGACAGACAGGAAGCGATATAAGGCTTGCCAGCTTTCGCTGTTGAACCCTAACAATGAAGTTTCAAAAATAAGCCTTAATTTGATATAGAACCAAAAAATAAACTGGTATTTCAAGAAACTACCAACTTGATTGAATGTACAAGATTTAAATACCGTCAGATACAGTAACACTACATGCAATTCCAGTTTCATCCAGTTCTCTCCACCATTTCTCTGTCAGTGGGTTTTGTTGCCCTACGAACAAAACTACTTCTTCCGTCCTTGTTTAAATCTTGTTCACAGTAACTATATGAGATTACATTGCCATCTGTTGTCAGAGATCCACATTACTTTAAAGGCACGTATCTCCGTAAGGGTCCTTTACATAAATATTTCCTCATAATTTAGTTTCAGAGTTCAAATTTATTTGTAGTACCATTAGTTTTAAACCTTACAATAACTTCACAGAAAAAGAAAATATCAAAATAACAAAAATATTATTGCCTTGGTAACGAAATATTATTTATTCTGAATCAACTAGTTTCTTTATGCATGGGAATAATAGGTACGTTCAATTTTATCTAGTCTTAACCGACGTGACGTAATCTAATACAAACTAAGTCAAACCCTACGATTCACAAGCAACGTAATCTAATCTGGAGCAGAGCCTCACTCGCTATATAAATGTTAATAACACAAATAACATACATTAAGAAAAGTTTTACACGTTACATGTTCAAATAATGTTTCTGTAAAATCTAAGGTACGTCCGTATGAAACACCTATCCTGTACAGATACTGAATACTTACAAACTATATTGCATAGTTAAGTAAAATATACATCATACCGAGAAGAGTTCAGTACATTCATATGAAGAGAATACTGTAAAGATGATAGCAGCTTTTCCATTTCACACAAATTCAACTTATAATTAACTTTCGTAAGTAATTAACTAGAGGAAGCCAGTACTGGCAATGTATTCAGACAAATTATTTGTAAATTTGCAGTAGTGCAAACCAGGAATCGTTGTGCTATATATAAATTTCTATATACATGCAGAAAAAAATATTTGATAGAGTGAATTAGAAGAATACAGAAGAAAGAATAATCTTGCTTTTTTGTGTGCTGCCATCTATTGCAAACAAAAGTGAACTTTCTTACGAAACAATTTAAAGGTGCAGTTGACATTGCACCAGGCAGAGAATGACATTCCGTGACGTAATTCGTGAGTTATTTCATTTCTTTGACTATCTTTGGAAATAATCTTTTGTGCATTTACAAAAAAAATAGTATATTTAAATGTGGCATGGTATTGCTTTGCGAGGAAACTAAAACAGTTTTCTTGATAGGCCTAATGCATAAAATTACGAATATGTTATTCTGTCAATATTGATCTCGTAAGATTATTGCTGTTTTTTCTCAGAAAAAAGTTTTTTTTGTAGGAGTTTAGAAAAATGTATTATGTTAACTGTTTTGCTTTCAATATAAAAAGGTATGCAGTGTGGGGAGGGAGTTGGACGAGAGAAACTCGCAACACTTCTCAAACAACATTAGATTTTCTTATTCTTTCTTTCCCGCCTGACTTCTTTCGATTGTTCGCTTTCAGATTTTTGTCCTTTCTTTTTTGGTGGGGGGGGGGTTCTCTTTTCAATAAGGATTACTGATTTTCTCTGTTCTCTATCTTAGACCCCTCCCTCTCTCTGTGTCCCCCTTTTCTCGAAGAAAGGGAGGATTTTTCGAAGACTTTCTGTTCCAGTTGTCAGAAATCGGAAAAGAACATTTTTGTCATATTTCTGGCACCATCTTTCTGCCTTATGTTGAAAAGCACTGGAAGGAGAGGGCCTACTTTTCTGTTACGCGGACTGTTCATCTTTCAGAGACGGTGGCGTAGGAAGGAGAGGATAAAGAGGAAAGTTTTTCTCTCTCTTTTCTTTTCTTCGCTCTCGAAGTTCCTTTTTCTAATGTTAGATGTCAGTCGTGAACAAGTCACTTTTACCTGATATCTTTTTAATTATTTTTTGCTTTCGCTCTGATTCTCTGTCTGTCTTAGATTCTTCTACGTCGGTATTTCCGTGCTCCGTTTTGCAGTTGTTCCACTCCTTCGTTGTCTTCGTACTCTCTTACTTTCACTCTCAAACTCACACTTTTCTTTTAAGAAATTTTTGGCACTGGTGATATTCACTCGTTTTTTTTTTCATTCACTTAGTTCTTTTTCTTTTACATTTCTTCATCTGTCTCTTATGCCACGCGGCTTTTTGATTGATTTCTTTTCCAATTTTCTCCTGCGAAAGTAGTTCGTTTTGTATGGATGCTGCACGGCCTCATCTCCTTTTTCTCCCCTCTAACAGATCCTCCCTCTTTTTTTCTTCTTTTGTTTGTGTTCTCTGCTGGCATTTTCCTTGTTTGTTTGTTTGTTCTTGTAGTTGCATTTCTTGTGCTTGTCTTTTTTTGCTTTTATGTTTTCTTTTGTAAGTTTACGTTTGTTGAAAGTGAAATGGGCAAGTGTTGAATAACTGAATAAGAAAATCAGATTCGCTTTTCTCAGTTATATGTACAACAGGGTACTTAAAAGTGATGGGGGTCATAAATTAAGAAGAAAAAGATCTAACAAGGGACATCACCCAAGTGTCCGGCTGCGATTTCAATGTAATTTTATTTTCTGATCGAGGGCATGTATGCATTATGTCTAATGACAGAAATTGTTACCATGTCGCATGTTGTTTAAAGTTATTGAATGTTGAAGAGTTGTGATGTAGTTACTTACAGGGTAAGGCAAAAGTCCCTTAACACCTCTTGTAAACTGCGTGTGAATGATAAAAAGTGTAGAACAACCATGTGGGTACATTGCGAATTGTAACTAGTAAGTACATTGCGAATTGTGTTCTTCGGCAACCGTTTTCCTATTATGTTCATGGTGCAAAAAGTATCTTTGTTTTCAATAATTTTTCCTTGGTTATTACTATTGTACTAGCTACGTCAATTAGATCTCTTTACATGAAATGTGAATGTATTTGCAAAGCATGTTGGGAATAGCTTTATTATGCCTCTTTCTTATTTTCTATTGATTGCTGCTGTTCCTTTGAAGCTGTATTTTTTTTTTTTGTCGTTTGCGTAACACTGTCCACTATATTTCCTGACAATTTTGTGTTCATCTAACGAGAATCGGTTACAATTTCATTTTTGTTTGTTCACATGTCATAGGTCTATAGGCTTTTCATGTTTTGTGGTTTGAAATAAATAACTACATCGCAACTCTTAAAACTTCAAAAAGAATGGCGGAAGCTCATCCCAACACTATTCATGCACTGACAATAAATCGCAAAATCAATATATGTAGCAAACATGAATCTAACTTCGTACTGGTTAACTATAGAGCAAATATAAGCATACCATTGGATCTGTGGGAAAATTTGCTGTTACAATGAGGTGTCACATGCTATGGTTTTCATTTTCGAAAATCGAGTATGATTCAAGATGGCGGATTTCAAGATGGCTGTCGTCAAGGTCACACCTACCATACGACTTCCTCATAGGCCTAATATGTACCCACGTGCTTGTTCTTATCATTCACACGCAGTTTAGAAGGGGTGTTAAGGAACTTTTGCCTTACCCTGTAAATAACTACATCACAACTCTTCAACATTCAATAACTTTAAACAACATGCGTCATGGCAACAATTTCTGTCATTAGACACAATGCATACATGCCCTCGATCAGAAAATAAAATTACATTGAAATCGGAGCCGAACACTTGGGTGATGTCTCTTGTAAGACAAAAAACAAGAATAAACTGTTCCTTTAAAGACATGCTAAAGGACAAGTGACATAACATCTCTACACAGAAAGACGGAAGACGTGTGGGCTTAGCAGATCACAATGAAAGATGTAAGCGATTATATCTGAGTAAAGTTTAGAGGGGAATTAGGATGTGCAGCATAGAAAGGATTCCTTACGTTAGAATTTCATTGGAAAGTAGTTGACATTGAGCAATAGATAAGCTTAGAAATGCCCCACGTCTAAGCTGCCAATTATGAACTTCGCTGAAATGCAATCTGTTCGTGCAGCTTTGATTACGATCATATATCATTATTTGTCGAGTTTCGACGTCATCAGTAACGACCACACGCAATATTTGGACGTCTTCTTAGTCTTATCAGTACCATTTTTTTTAGGGATCTCGTACCCCTGTCTTGGATTTCTTCGGCCAGACTGGACTATAGGAGTGCAAGAAGGATATGGAAAAGTATATGCTCACCAACTGCTAGAACTTCCTTATTGTCTGTTCCAGAGAATGTGGCCTTGCATTGCCATGTTGAGATCTGTCAATGATAACATGCTAAGCCAATTGTCTCATATTGTTCCATTCATACACTTCCATAGGTTTTCGCAAGTAGTAGTTTACGTTGAGAAGTGATGTCCTGAGATAAACAACGAATCAGAAATGGACAGCGGCGATTTCACAGAGATTTTTAATGTATTACCTCATACACACAACGAACTTAGTAACATATGGCACGTGAACGGGACCTTTCCAAACAAGCAGATTGCTCACATTGAAGATATAGAGATATCACTATGACATTGAAGTATTTTTAAACATGTTGAGTAGTTTGGTGACAAATCTAAGATCTATCAAAATAAATGGGAAAGGAAGGTAGTTCGCAAAATTATACTTTTTTTATATGTTCATGAATAAATATTTATCCACGGTAGGAAATATCTCTACACCATTTGTTTAGAGAGTGAAGCATCTGGTTTCTATGGTAGCGATATTTTTGAGCCTCTGGATTCTCTTTTTATCGTTTTGTGACTATATATTAGTCATCCTCCTCTGAACTCGATCACTGGTTCGTTAGTTGATGCACTCTCATTAGCACATTGGTGAACAACGGACTTTGAATGAAATCTCTTGGCAAAATAATTTTTGAAACAGTGTGCCTGCTGAGTGAGACCACTAAAAACATTTTATCAGTCGGCAGTTTATCCTTTTATGTTATTGAAATATTGATCGATATAATCATTTTCAGTTTTTGGTCCTTTTCAATATATTATTACTATTTGATTTTTTTAAAATCAAACACCAAAAGATATAAAATTTTGAAGAAATGACGATAATAAGATTCACAACTCCATGTACCCCCTCCCCAAAAAACTAGTTTTAGAAATAAAGTCGAGAATAAAACTAGCGTTTGGTAAAATAAAAAGTGTTGTTCATTCCTAGTACAAAGAATAACAAAAAATATATAAAATATGAGACATTTTATTATGTTTTACAGAGGAACAAACAGTAACGAAGTCGTAAAAAGCTTTACTTAACGAAAGATCCTCTTGTCATTTCTGAAGTACTAATGGTGTCTAGAAGCGAACAATAGCACCTTGACCTCTGATATTTCGCAACAACTACTTCTGCAGACTTCTTTTCTTTTCTATTTCTGGCAACCAGACAAACTATTTAGAACCTACGCCAAGGTGAAGAAGCTAAAGAAAGGATCAGCAAGGAGAGAAAATTAATAAGTAAAAAAAATAAAAGGAGCAAAGGAAACACGGAAGGAGGTTGTTCTCCGTGAACCGTATGAAGATGAGTATTATTTTAAGGCACAAAACTATATTGTTAGTCTCTTCATATTTTCATTTTTCCAGAACGGAACGTTGCATGGTTCCGGAAAGTTATTAATTTTGGTTTTCCCAAATCAGCATAGTACCTATGTCCAGTTATTTCGTTGGCTTTTTTCGTACGGTTATGATTATATATATAAATACAAGTTTATTATTACACGATTTTTATTAACTTACTCTGTAGTCATGTTTCATCTCTGGTACAAATCTTGCAACGTTAATTTAACTCATTTTCCGACGTCATACATGATGACATTTTGCACAGCGACGTAATTCAAGTGACAATACAACATCTTATATTTCTATATATGTATATATTTTAAAAACATACGTATTTTAATATGTTATTACAGACTTCTTTATCCTAAAATAAATACTACCGTGCACCGCGGCTTGGTTTGGCTGGTTGCAGAACACTTTAGGATTTGGGCCACAAAATATTAGCTGGAGAAAATGTATGAACACCGAAATAACCCGATAAGAATAATAAATGAAATAAATTAAAAAAAGGATTTTAAAAATAATTTAAAAACTATTTTTTAAGTGTTTTTTAAAGTAAATAATAATAAATTTATAAATCGGAAAATAATAGCGTGGGTGCTCTTGCTTACCTTATCATAAAATCATATTATCTAAGAGCACCCATGCTTTTATTTTCCGTCATAAATTTATTATTTTTTTTTTTTACTTTTTAGTCCATTTTTCTTTTCCCTCACCACACCCTGATTGATGACGGATGAGACCCCTCTTGAACCTTGGAGCCTTTTTTCATCAGTTTCTCTAGAGGGTTTGACATATACCCTGTCATTTTGGGCATTGAAAGTCTCCTTAACACTGAAAACTCGTCCATCACTGACGATTTGCTGCGTAACAGGAGAGTAAGTTCTTTGATTTGAGGAGCCTCTAAGCTTCAGTTCACTTGTCAGGATGTGTACTTCGCGTCGTTTGTAAGCATGGAGTCCTAGGTCACTGCTCAACGTGCAAAACATAGATTTTGACACGTTTAGCTCAAGCGCGTCAGTGACTGTCTCCTTACCGCATTTCTGGGCACACATACCGCCACTGCATTAACCACTTCTGGAGTCAGCACTGTGCGTGGTCTTCCTTGACTTTGGCAGTCATTCACAGTATCAGTTTCATTGAACGCCTGGATAGTGCCGTACTGGAACCTCTTGGTAATTTGAAGCTTCTAGAGCGTCTTGAAAATCTCCCCTCGTGATTTTTCTACCTTATGAAGCGCTATCATCACTACGCGATTTTCATAGTTACCGCATTCCATCGTGAACACTTAGTACAAACAACGTTCCACTTCTACAGCTCAACTAGCTAAGACTCACGTTTCATAAGACTCACGTTTCATCCCACACTTCAGGAATGTGCAGGCGTTTAGGAGCGGACGTATAGCCTCCCTCAAAAGTTGTGACAGTATGTTGAGGTTTGTTCGTGAGACCAAGCTTATTAGAAAGAAACAATATGGTAGACACTGATATTGGGACTGAAATATTAAATGAACGAGTGATTGTACAATTTTCTTAGTGCAGAGATTGAATACAATACAAGATCTTAATATTTATACGCTCAGAGAATGTTATATCTATTTCATCTTATGTGTAGTTTAAGAAAAAGGATATCGCATCTACGATAGTAAGAATTAAGTATGAACTGTTCTATTTGTTTCTTGAACGTTGGTAAAGAATGCTTGTCCACTATTAAAATACTCAAGCTTAACCACTATGCACTACACTACAATGTCTGGTTTATCCCCAAATGTGAATATACATCTTGTCATTTATACAAAAGTTATCTTTGGAGAGTATTGTGTTCTCTTATTTGGCTTTTTCTCTGTATGTGCAGATGTAGAATAATAGCACACCT
This sequence comes from Lepisma saccharinum, assembly GCA_022664845.1. Classification (NCBI taxonomy): domain Eukaryota; kingdom Metazoa; phylum Arthropoda; class Insecta; order Zygentoma; family Lepismatidae; genus Lepisma; species Lepisma saccharinum. Next base: position 46,582 of record JAGDQP010010951.1, read on the forward strand.
GGGTAAATTATTATGAATTAATAAATATCACATGTGTGAGTTAATATAGTATGACACAATGACCTGTGTGAGTTATTTGATACTATTTATAACTACACAATTACACGAACTTCCTATGTATCTCATGTGCAATAATCACACGCAAATGATGTCGAACTAATCTCCTTCACGTATCGCTTCATAACTGAGATATATATAGTATGCATCTCATGTGTGGAATTCACTTTCACAAACTTGAGATAACAATCTCTTATTCGTAATAAAACTGTATGCACGGTTCCCCGTTTATAACTTGAAGCATTCACTTAATACTCTAATAAGAAATAAAACTGGGACCAATAACTGTTTAGCTGTTTGATACGATCAGTGTCACAATATACGCCTTATGCATATTAAAGTTATCAAGCAAAAAATGATGATTTAATGTCTGTAGTAATCGTAGTCACTCAACACTGTCCCTCAGCATGTAACACACGCAGAATATGCTTAACAACGTTTCCACAGAAATGATTGATCTATCAATAGCTGAATATTCTTTGTTGCTGCACTTAATATTGATATCTCCAGCAGATAGTCTTTGATCACTTCATCCGTAATTACTTATAAAGAATGATAAAATGAAAACAAGATATTATTATAGATATGTAACACTATTTACACACTAAGGATACTTGATCACTAGCCTTTCTATTTCCCAGTAGCACTTATCACAGTGTATACGCGCTTGATTAACGATATTGAATAGACAAATATCGCTGTTCCTATAACTGAGTTACTCTTAGTGAAGAAAACATGTCATCACAAACAGACTGCTTACGAAAGATTTTTTCCTATTGCCTTTAAAGAATAAACTCACGATAACACTGTTCACTAACGACTAAAAACTGTTCCGAGTACATGGACAATCACTTTGGTCATCTTCATGAAATACTTGTACCGTCATGCATTAACGTATCCGCTTAGGAGATTAAAAATTACTTCCATTTAAAAATCAGTTGTTCGCTAATATCATGGAGAACGATGAAAGTTTCGTTCTGTACGCAATGTAACCTAATACTGCGTATACTTTCATGAACTTATGAGATGATACGCCCATTAAGTTTACAGGATATCTCGATACTTCCTTGTTCAGAGATATACATATGTAGACTTTAAAACTACGAAGAAGTCTTTAACACATCTAACTACTTGTATCCTGTGTTCAACCAACTATCTTATATATGAAGAATCTTTACGTATGATATCTGGAATCATATTTATCCCAACAAAGTCTTCCTTACTTCTGCTACAAACAATGTAATGACTAAGGACGAAATAGGCGATTGCTGGATTCGTTGTGTGCTTTCGCAAAACTAACGGACATCAACGCTTTCGTAGCCAGCGGAGTCAGTAACGTGTATAAGATTTCTCTACGACTGAATCTCGGAGTGACACACGGTTTTGCTAGCTCCCACAAACTATTAGCATGCCCCAATCCACGAGGGCATAAGTGGTGGCGCTACAGCTAACCGTCGCGTCCTTTGCTGGAGCTTGAAATATTCCCAAGCGCTTTACAGCAGGCTTAACAAAATTTTGGTGTTCATCAAGCTAGAACTATCAGCAGTAGGGCTTTTAAAATCCAAAGGTTTCAAAATGATTTCCTCTAAATTTTCGTCTGACCTGTGGAGTCGATGATGTGACCGGTTCAACAGACTACACGACCGGTTCAACAGACATCAGCATGTTCAAATGGTATTCATTCCACTTAAATGGACACAGTTTTGACTTTCGTTGTCACAGATCTTATTCTTATTTATTCTTGACATTCCCTTCAGAGTTTTCTGGTCAAAAAATAGGAAATAAAGGTCTTACGTACACCTGCATTCACTTGAGTAAGTGGGCCCCACCTAGCGGACTCTGAAGTAATTAATCTTATACTGCAAAAAAATTAATAAATGATTCTTTTTATTTTTTTTTTCAACGGCGGCCTATGACAGGTGAATGTCATAAGTATTTATGGTGAGACTAGGTAATTGTCAAGTCCAGAACCCAAGAGAAATAAATGACATTGACGAGAATAATAATAAGAAAAAGTTTGAGATAACCTTTTTATATATTATAACCCGAAATATATGCGACAATATCATATGTTGATGGACACACTAAGGTCCAAGGTTTCTTTGTACAAATGATGACAGTTTTATGTCACATATATATTTATGGTTATAAATAGAAGAATACTTCGAACTATTTTTATTCGTCAATATGACTTATACCCCTTGGTTTCTGGACTCTTCAATTGTGATAGAAACTGAATATATAATGTTATTGAAGTTGAGCATAATGACCCTTATGTTCGTGCCAGTGTGATACGAGATCAAGCCGACGTTGTAACGTAAGAGGGAGCGGTATTTGTCTACGCCAGGGCCTGCAAAATAAGCGTCTAATTTAACATGGATTTCACGTGTTTCTACGAATATTGTGGTTTCATCTCGTTCTTTCGAAAAAATTACTCAATAGCCCCTTAATACATGGCATCGTAAAGGTAAAATAAATTAAGCCTTCATGACGTATTTTTTTTCTCTTAGAAATAAAGGATGTTTTTCCCGTAACAACTTTCTTATAGAAATTTCGATTATATTTTTCCTTATTTCTAAACAGAAAATAACTCGTAAGGTCTACATGAAATGTGTGAAAATCCATGTTAAATTGGACACTTGTTTTGTAGGCTGCGCCGTAACCAAGTACTTTCCCCTCTTGTATTATCGTAGCAAGCAACATTAAAAAATTTAGGAACTATTAATTCGCACGGAAAATATGTTTAACTTATGCTTTTAAAAGCACATAGAACATAACACGAACACTAAACGTATATTGTTAATCTCGATATTCATTTATTCATAGCATGCACTCAAACGAGATGAACTTAACAGAACAAAAAAGGGAGACAAGTACACAACTCTTTTATTTCATGTTACTTTTATATATATTCCGTTCTATAAACTAATATCTCTATAACCATCATATTTTTTCTACGTGGCAAATAACTAATGGCGTAACAAATACAGTTTAAAGCGTACAATATTAACTGAACGAATCATTTGATTGAAAATTGGAAAAGAAACTATAAAACAGACTCAAATGATCCGTGTCTGAATTATAATAGAGTTTAATTACTGCATGAAGATATCATCTACGTAAGAAGACACATAATATCTATTTATGTCTTTAAACAATTACTTAATTGGGAGCTGGAGAACGAATTAAATAGCAACTGAAAGTTACTTTCCTTACTTTAGCTGGATTTTCTCTGTTTTACTTATTTATAATTCATTGCATCAAAGTTGGTTGAAAATTGTTTACGTAAGTATAGATTTTCGTACGTATGTTGGGTTTACGTATCTCGAGAGTCGTTCTGGGAAATTACAGAGCACTTACTGGAGATGTTGATTTCACGAGATATCTAGCCAAGAAAGTAAAATAAATGGGTTAATATAGCATCACTTAATTGTCTTGTCTTGATTTTCTTATTTTCTACTTAAATCTCAATCGATTTTGTAAGAAATGTTTCTTAACATTTTAAGACACATTGTGCACTTACTTTGGAATGTATATTATAACTATATACGGCCTTGTATCCATCTTGATTTAAAAATACAACGCTTTCTTACAAGAATGATTATATTTTAATAACAACAAGAAACTAAAGCGTTACAGTTTCGGAAGTATACCACCTCCTTCTTCAGACTGAACTTTAGAACTAAACATAGATAAGGATACAAGCAAGCAAGCCAGGCGATTGCGTTCTACTTTCAACCAATCAGAGATCAGTATTAACTTTTAACTAGTACTGATCCTGGATTGGTTGAAAGTAGAAGGCAATCTCCTTGCTTGCTTGCTTGCATCCTTCCTTATCTATGTTTAGTTGTAAAGTTCAGTCTGAAGAAGGAAGTGCCATACTTCCTAAAGTGTAACGCTTTAGTTTCTTTTTGTCGTTATTAAAGTATAGACATCTTTGTCAGAAAGCTGTGTTTTCTGTATTTCTTGGGTTATATCTGACCTTTGTTGGCTTTTGTTTATGCTTGCCTTTAATAGTTTGTAATTTATTGAATTTTGTTCTCTCCGTGTGTGTGTTCCAGTGTTTCTCCGAATCCATCCCCCTTTTCTGTTAGGGTTGCTTCTATGTTTTTAGTGTATCCTTGTCATTGCGACCATTTGTTGACCCACCAGACTTTCCTACTTCGAACAGCATACAAGAACGAACGCTTAGGGCAATACGAGTATCATACTCCTTTTTTGTCTCTCATGCGGCTGTTTCTTGTTCTTTCAACCTACCCTCACCCCGCCATTGTGCTTCACTTTTAAAATAGAAAAGAAACATATAGGCTATCAACGTGCATCAAGCTAAATGAATAAAACGTTCCAATTGGCAAGGTGTTTGTCCATAAAAGAACCCTTTAAACTCTCAAGCTTTGTCCAATTGCTTAGGTTCAGGATTGTCATTTGGAGTTTTTCCTCTGTCATCTCAGGCAAATGCTGGGATGGTGTTTTCAAACTAGGCCCTTGATTACTTCCTTGCAACATCTTGTCACTCACCCTATCCCGGATTGAGATAAAGTTGCCGGAAGGTAAACTAACGATCTCTAACGCTAGAGGGCAGCACTGTTATCCTATGTGTCTAATGTGCTACTTTCGTTATACGAAATTTGAATTCTTCTCCCACAAATTGAAGCCTAGAGAGTTTTAAACTTTCAGAGAAGAAAGTTCATAACCATTTCAAGAGATCTGTCCGTGCCTTTTTTTATTTTGTTTTGTTCATTGTTGACAGCGCTTCATTGTAGTAGATTTGGATATTGATAACAACAATCAAGCGATTTCACCAATGAACAAATAGGAAAATAAAAAATTGCTCACGAAATAACTCATGAAAGGACAAAAAGCAAGAGAAAGAGAGGATACGGAACAAAATAAAGGAAAGGAGGGGAGACTAAACCTGGCAATATTAATCAAATACTTCCTTCCGATTCGCTGTTGAATGGAAACTCTTCGCACTTGAAAACCACTTTTATGGATGAAAACCAGACCATAAAAAAGAAAAGAAAGAAAGATAGAAGCAACACAAAACAGGAACACTTTTTCACATTGTGACGCAACCTGAATCGGACTTTGACGTCAAGCTGACTACTTGCAAGACATTTTCTTTTTCCTTTCTTCTAATTTTCAGTTTGGCTTTTCAGAGCTTTGTAGGGGGTAGAATGGCATGGAAAGAAAAGATCAAATGCGTTTACGCAAGCAAGTTGGTGGTGGTGTCATGGCCTTCTCTACTTTTGCGTTAGGTTGGTTGTCTCCAAAGTAGTTGTATCTTTGCCAAAGAATTTTTGCAATTTTTTTTTTTAAGTGTATAAATTAAGGTGCTGTAAAACAAGTTTGGGTAATGATGTAAGGGGAAAAAAAGAGAGAAAGAAAACATGTTGCTAGTTCTTGCGTTTCTCGTTAGGTGGCACTAGTTGTCGGAAACTGCATCAAATTTTGCAATTAACCACGCATATTTCTTTTCACTCGACTCTCTCGTTTGCTGTGTGTTGCTTGTTTGTAACTTTCACGTCCCTAAGGGCCATTCCACAGTGCTTTTGAGAAATTTTTAATTTTCAGAACCAAAAAAAAGAAGGAAAGAAAACCGTTAATAACTTGTTCATAACGAGTTTTCCACTGTATATTAGAGAATTTATTAAACGAACACATGCTTAATTGGCTAATTTATAAATAACTTTCTTTCAGCCAGAGACTTGTTTATTAGACTGTGCATTAGTAAACAGGCCAAATAAGAATGCATATTTAAATATATACTTCGCTTTAGTATATATAATATAAAGCTGTTTTCCTGGAATAAAACAGGCAACATGTACTTTTTGTTTGTGACTTTATAAGCCCATTTTATCGGCATTTTTTGACTAAATAACGGCCGAGCAAACACCAGGATGTCAAAAATTCAGATCATACCCAAACTTTTGTTTATCGGTAGATTATCTAGCAATATCCCTATTCTTGTAGTGCTCGTTTCCCTTTGTGAAACAGGCTCGTTCGATCCAGATTCGGCCGTAGAGCAGTACCTTTGAGGACGTACGAAGAACCTATTTGGACTACCGAACAAGCGGCTGCATTCATCTAATGATTTGTCGCGTACATACTAATATTTGGTATTCGCAAGAGGACTTTAAATAAAAGATTACAGTAAAGTAAAGTAAAATGACACCTTTATCCTCTAACCGCTTCAATTGTAAGTGATGTCTAAGATACGGAGAGTAGTAGAAGCATTACTCTTAGCAGTCTTTCTTAGAGGCCTCGTGGAGTAATGGAAGAGTGTTCGCTTGCCGTATGAGAAATCTTCTGTTCAAGTTCTGGTCATATCAAGAATTGTCTTGTATTTTTTTTTCTGTAGTACATATGCAAATGTTGTTTTCCAATATGCTCTTGACATTTAAACTGAATGTTATTGTTTTATACCTTTTGTTTTTCATTTGTATTTTTCTTTTTGCTTCATTTAATTTAGGTGGACTACATATTACGTAGTACAGTTGCATGTTCACATAAAGAAGATAAGCAGTATGAAAGTGAGAATAAATAAACGGCTGCATTACACTTACGGTTACATACCACAATAATATAAATGTATTAATGCTTTTCTTATTTATTATTAATTCTAAAAAAAATACAAAACACTAACATTCACTTTACTTGTCAAAAGCATAACAACCTTTGCGTATACACTACAGAAAATATACCAAAACAATATTGATATGACCAGGACTCGAACGCCTTTCCGTTTGTCGACGAGGACTCTGCGTAAGGGTGCTCAGAGCTCTCCGTATGCCAAACATCACTCGTTGATTATCATTTACGCTCTTGCTATTACAGATCCAAGGTTTGGTCTATACTGTTGCAGCTTATGGGCAACAGGTGCCGTTTTACTTATTGTACTTCCCCCCTGATGCAAACGAAATTCCTTTACTGTTATTTCTCTTTAATGATCCCCCCCCCGTAAAGGTTTTATATTTAAGATTGGTACGAAAATTAATTCCCTTATTCCTTTCTTCATTTACACATATTTAATTATTATCTAATATAACAATAGTTTCATTTGAAGAACTTGACGTGGGAAGAGGGAGTAAAAAGTAACAGCAATTGAAGAGTTGCCGCTCGGCTATGACAACCCGAAGTGAGAGAATGGCTGTAGTGAGCTCAGTTTCGTTTCTTTATTTAGCGTTCAAACCGGCATCGCTGTTGTCATAAGAGCAACAGTATACTCTTAAGTCTGGACGGATGATAGTGGACGGTAGGTTCTAGAAACAGCTATAAAGGGGTTTTGCTTTATATTCTATCGATATACAATGTTTGTTTATAATCTGAATTTCTGATATCTGGATGTTGCGTGTGAGTTACAAAAAAGAAAAATTATCAAATGGTGGACAATAAAATGTTCCATGTTGAGCTGTTAACAATGCCGCGTTAAAAGTAGACAAAAAATATTGTGAAAAGTATTCCACCTAATTTGTTAAAATCGGAAAGTAGCGAGACCAGGGAGGTAAGGGTATTTTCATTAGAAGAACATATTTGTGTTCGTGAAGATATATTGAAATCAGAGACCGGAGACGAAGAAGATTGGGTGAAACAGACTAACGAGTAGTAGTGGCGAAAATTTAAAGCATC
>JAGDQP010010952.1:0-15752 GCA_022664845.1 Lepisma saccharinum
ATCGTGCCCGCCGCGTGTTATATAACACAAACCACCAAAGACATGTGTGTGAAGGTTGTAAAAATATACAGTGTGAACAGAAACAGAGTATATGGCCTTCTTCTACTTTTCCTCTGTTTTATGTTAATTGCGAGTTCCGAACTTTTGTGAAGCATGTTCTGTAAAGTTACACTCGATTATCGTAATGGTTATTATAATTATGTAATTCTTATCTATCTTAATTGTAGGTTTTATAAATTATCTGCTTCTTGTAGCTCAGACAATATTTGCACAATTCTGCCGCTTTGTGTGTTTTATTTTACTGGTTTAAATATAATAACCTCAATCATATATTTTTATCCAGTGCGTCTGAACAAATGATACTATCAGCTTGATTGATTCTTTCAGGAAATCCACCTTATTGAATCGAATGTGTAATATCCGAGTTGCTTTCTATTTCGGAAGGAGCATCTAGGATTTTATTTCGGAAGGGTTCCAAATAATTAGTAAGAAATCTCATATATGTACCGAAATATTAACTAACTAACTAACTAACTCTATGGCTTATGGAACTCGCAAGTTCATCGCCGCAGTAACAAACGTTCGCCATTGGATTCTATCCTGGGCAGTATCAAGCCAGTTTTCATCACGAACACCTACTTCTCGAAGATCTCTTCTAATACTGTCCTCCCAACGACGTCTCGGTCTTCCCAATGGCCTCTTTCCATCGGGCCTTCCAACCAGGATAGAATATAATCTTCGTTTTTCCCCCATCCGAGCTACATGCCCCTGCCCACCTTAGTCGTCTCGATTTCATTATTTTTACAACATCTGGTGAATCGTACAGTCCGTGGAGTTCTTCATTATGCAGTCTCCTCCACTCTCCAGTCATCTCGTCCCGTTTCGGCCCATACATATGAACCTAGACCGCGTTTTCAAGTACACGCAATGTAGGTTCATCTGCTAGGGTCGTACTCCAACTTTCGCAACCGTAAAGTATTACCGGCAGAATAACCGTTCTGAATATTTTTAATTTCAATTTCCTTGATATTAATCGCGATGTTAGAAGTTTTTGGACTGAGTAGAAACATGCGTTCCCCGATACTAAGCGACTTTTTATTTCTTCCGTGACCTCATTTTTGCTTGTTACGTATGCTCCCAAGTATTTAAATTTGTTTACTTTCTCTATGACCTCATCCCTAATTCTTATGCTTTTATTTCCTTCATTCCCTGTGTTTCCGCTTTTATCATGTATTTTGTTTTATCTATGTTTACCTGTAGACCTATCTCATCGCACGCTGCTACTAAGACATCGGTGTTGCTTTGTAGTGCATCTATATCGTCCCCTATTAAATCTACATCATCCGCGTATACAAACAGTTGATTCAAACCATTCAATGATAGTCCCTTTTTGTCCCCTTTAATTTTTAAAATCGCATATTCTAACGCGAAGTTAAACAGTAGTGGTGACAAGGCATCGCCTTGTTTCAATTCGTTGCGAATCTTGAAACTATCTGACATATTATTATCTATCCGTACTCTGCATATGAGGATACATCACCCGATATAATTTATTTAGTACGGTAATAATGAAGTAATTAATATTACTGGTAATAGGAATTACTATAATTTCTTAAAACACAAGAAAAACAGGACATTCCTTTTTTGGTGTTCGTTTCTTGCTTTGCCCCTTGATTGGGAAGTTTCATGAAAATATTTTAAAATATTAAATAATTTACTTGATATTTTTTCATTTTCTAAATTACGAATAAAAGTTTGTCTGAATTGGATCTATGTTCATTGCTTTTACACATTATCATAACCATGAGCAAAAAGAAAAGACCAAAATTTAATTTTTATTTCTTAACTTACATAACCATACATTTCGTTTGTTCTTGTTTACATTTGGTACAATGGCTCTGGCAACACTGGCTCTGACAATTGAGGTCCATACTACAGAAGCATGCAGCAACTCTAAACAAATAATTTATATGTTTCAATATTTTTGAAGGATCTAACACTAGTAAATAAGGAGGTTGGCAAGATGTCGGCTTCCTAGAAGAAAGCTGCTGAAATCTCTCGTGTATTTTTTACAACATTCCAAAGTTTTTCGGCCTCTCCTTCAAGAAAATTGACTCAGTAGTGTCAGTAAGTGTTGCAGTGTTGTATATAATAGTTTTACATCATGAAAATTCAAAATTAACTGTGATAAGAACATCGAATGCGACAGTGACAAGAGAGTTAAGAGTGACTGACAGCTATGGCGGACAGAAACCATAGCAACAATAAATAACTGACCTTCAAACATCAATTACTAAGACTGTTAGACTGTATAACTATATCATATTATAAATATTATAATAAAACAGCAATTATTAAAACGAACGCGCAATGGATGGGCATAATTAGCCATTTCCGCGCTAGACTACAAAATACGAATACGAATACTACTAAATAAGAATCCAAAAATTTTCTAGGTATCGTTAGCTACTGCTTGTACGTGATTTCAAAACGAAAATCTATGGCCAAAAGGAGGCTCGTATCCAGAAGTTGGTTTTGGGAGGGTTCACGTATATTCGTGGGTTCAAGGTGTGTCTGGTCACGAAATGTATATTAAATACCGTATGTATAATTATGCCTAAAGTTATACTAATTCTGCCTAAAACTCTGAACTTTGGGGGCGTCAGAGCATGATTTGTATACTTTTTCTCGTTCCTGCACGTTAATTTGATATCTAAAATATCTGACGTGCTATATTAATTTTGGTTTCATGTACTCTTTTAAAATATGAAATAACCTGACGCAATGCTACTTGAAAAATGATAATTTTATACTAGGTTGGTGACTGTATCGCTTATGAGACCACAATTAAGCCGTGCAAGTTTCATTTTGATTGCTTAATTCAATATGAAAATATTTAAGTAAAAAGGGTATGTTCCCATATTTACGACTTCACGTTCCTAATAATTGTATTAAATTATAACTTTATAGCGATCAGTAGCTGCAACTTTACACAGGTCTTCGTAGTGGACTACCAAACCCACATTACAGATTTTCTAAACCGGTTTTACAGTTTTGAATCATTCCTTATCACTTATACATAAACTGAAACCAGGATTTTAAAGGAAATATTAAACCCTGAGTTTGGAAGAACATGCAAAAGCTGGATTATAAAAGAAAAATGGAAGAAATGGAATTGGAAGGAAAAGAAAAGCTGGATTTTGAAAGAAAATAAAAATAAAGCTCTAAGGATTTGGAAAGTAAAACCAGAGAATCAGTTTCGAAAGAAAAAAAAAATAACAGGATTTTTGAAATGCAGACAGAAGAAAGTATCAACAAGACTTGGATTTTGAAAGAGCACAAAAAAACCTGAAGTGTAAAACAAAATCGCAAAACAGGATTTTTTTTTTTAAAAAAAAAGAGAAACAAAAAGCTAAAATTTTCCATGAGAAAACAAAACTGGATTTTGAAAGAAAATCTGAAACTGGATTTTGGTAAGATATTTACAAGCTAAATTTTGTAAGAGAAGCCAACCAGTAGATTTTGTAATGAAAACGGAATTGGAGTTTGCAGAACAAAGATGGATTTTTGTAAGGAACACAAAAATTTGAATTTTGAAAGAACAGTAAGAAAAAAACTGGATTTTTGTAAGAGGGACCAAAACTGAATTTTGTAAAAGAAACCAAACACTGGATTTTAATAAGAAATAAACACTGGATTTTGCAATAAACATAAAGATTGGATTTTGTAAGAGAAAACAAGAACGAGATTTTTAAAAAATGTGAATAAAAGCGTAGATTTTTCTAAGATAAATCAATACTGGATTTTGCAACAGAAACAAAAATAGGATTTGTAAAGAATTAACAAGAATTACATTGCAAGAAAAAAGGAAGAAGCAATTTTGGTAAAAACAAAACAAGCAAACATTATATTATTTTGAATAAGGAAACTTGAAACTAAGTCTTGAAAGAAAAACGGACAATCGGCTATTAGATTTTTAAAACGTTAGTTGATCCACCCTTAGTCTAACAAGGTACATCTGCGAAGTGTCTGACGGATAATGGTTTAACATTGAACAAAATGGAAACTTCTACATATCTCAGTGTGTATTGTACTAATTTTAGCGGCCCATAGCGATAATTTACATATTTATGAGTCTTTAAAAACAAGATATTCCAGAGTAATGGCTATTACGCTAGGACACATTCAAGCATAAATAAATATCATTGATGAAGAGATAATTAATGACATGACGCCACTGTTTCAAAGAACGTGTCCATATTTAATTTTTTGCCAAACATTTTTGTGAGCGATATAAACCTCCAAAGCCGTAATTCTTATCATCATTCTTCACGCACTAATCTATAATCAGTTTTAGCGTTCTAATATTCAACATGATTAAACCAACATAAAAAAAAAAATGCTTTTCTTGTTAACTGTGCTTCTATGATGCTCCTGACAATGTTCTCTGGAAAACGGAAGATTCGAGTTGCTCAAATCCCAAATGCACAAATGAATAATTCATCCAGTGTGCTTATTGTCGTGTTCATTTATGCTTACATGATTGGTTCACGACTCATAAACACGTGTAAGTACCGCTATGTGCAGCTCAAAGTAATACCATAAACACTGTGTCCATCTTATTCAGTATTTTACCATCTCTGTCAGGCAATTAGGGAATGGACCTTGAGCGAAAGACACTCGTTATGTCTCCTTTTTAATATTACAAGACAATTAAAATGCGAAAACAAGTTCTAATTGGAAAAGAAATAAACCCTGGATACGTTCTTTGTTATAATGGGGTCATAATTCATATCATTTCTTCATTCGTGATGTTTTTTTTTTTCTGTTTGAATGTGTCCTAGCGTAACAGCCATTACTCTGGATTCTGTGATGTATATTCATAAATATGCAAGTTACCACTACGGGCCGCTAAAGTTAGTACAACACATACTTTTTTTTAAAAAAAAAATATTAACCCAATATCTGTCAGCCACTTCACGCGTGTACCTAGTAAGACTTTGATTATAGTGATCTATTTCCAAGATGTGAATGAGTGATCATATTGGTCACATGTGTTGTTCATCCAATATGTTCATGAAACGTATGTAACGCTAATATCATGATATCTCAGCATCCTATATTAGGGTATCCTTTTCATTGTGATTTTTTTTTTTTTTTACTAATCCTTACAGAAATTCAAGGACTTAAAAGTCGGGCCTAAGAATTCGAAAAACCTGACCAAATGCCAAAGGGTAATAAACAGGATATTTTGGTTCTTGGCGACCGGAAGAAATGCAATGGTTGTGGTGATATGTGCGTCCATAGCTTATGTATATGAGTCCAAAGGGGGAGCGCCCTTTAAACTTACAGGTAAGTGGTAAGAACTTTTATCCACGGTATATGTGGATCATAGATCCTTCATGGTTTATTCACTAAACAGTTGAACATATTTAAAAAGCAAGATCAGTAATAGACGTGTTCTCCTTCTCAGTTTTTCGTGTTTTTATTGCTAACTACCCACCAGCATTATACGTCTTTTAAGGTGACTTTATACTGAAGGTAACATTGCTAATAATATGTGTTTTAGCAATATTTCTAACAAGTTTTAAACATCGTCTATAAACATGTTTATAACACGAAAATTAACACAGAAAAATTGACAAGCGCCGTTACTGGGACTCGAAGCCGGATCTCCCACTTGCCGGCTAGGTATGCTAACCCTTATACCAACGCAGCACGGACAATTCTCTGTGTATATGGACTCTCTCCAAGCTCCTCATTGCTGGTTACAAAGCCACAACAGGCGGAGTTTTTAGTTGAGGAATCTTTCTGTAATCGTGCAGTACGAAGGAATAGATGTTATTACCTTTTCTACAAATAATCTTGTGTATGGTAAGTGTTGAAATTAACACAGAAAAATTGATAGTCGCCGTGATTAGGACTCGAATTCGGGTCTCCGAGTTACCGGCTAGGCGACTGTCAATTTTTCTATATTAATTTTCAACATTTGCCACACACAAGGTTATTCATGAGAAAGGTAATAATAACATCTATGTTAATAACTTGTTTGCGATGTGTTACTGAACCCTACCCATAAATTCCAGGAGTTCTTTCATTAGTTGTACCGGAGATGGCAACACTTTAACCTAGACCTGCTTCCCGAGCGATTGGAAAATATTTATAACTAAAATGTTAACAACAATGTTATTAACTGGAAGACTGAAACATGTTAATAAAAAGTGTTACTGACAAAAGTTAATACTAAAATTTTATTAACATTTATTGGTGACTTATAACATATTGGTAGGAAAGTGCTTTCAAGAAATGTTAATGAAATTTTAGTATTAACTTTTGTCAGTAACATTTTATATTAACATGTTTCAGTCTTGCAATTAATAACACTGTTGTTAACATTTTAGTTACAAATATTTTCGAATCGCTCGGGAAGCGGTCTAGATCAAAGTGTTGCCATCTCCGGTACAACTAATGAAAGAACTCCTGGAATTTATGGGTAGAAATCAACCATAAGGCCTCCGTTCCTGCCTTGATAACCTCCTCTGACCACCCGAAATACCTCTCACGCAGCTGTTATTTCATACGACGGAACAAAACAAATCTCAAGGGGCGATGTCGGAGGCGTATGGAGGATAGGACAGGACCGTTGTTTCATGTTTCGCAAGCTCAGATTGCACAAGAACGGAGCGATACATGTCACAACGTCACATAACACCCACGGTACTGCAGCACTAGACCATTTTCAATCAGACACGCGCCATCTTACACGCCACAGAATGGCACTTTCCAGAGATAGCATGCTATTGAATTTGAAATTATTTGTGGCCTTTTGGCATCTAGGGCTCAGGCCGGGATGGGGCAACAGAACGGATGTGGGAAGGAGTAGGACAGGACCTAAAGTTGAAGGTACTCTTCCGGCATTTGCCTGATATGATTGAGAAAAATCGCTAGAGAAACCTCGATCAGGATGGTCGGCAGCTACTATCGAACCCAGGTCTACGTTGTATCAACTGGGTTTAGTGACAGCATGCCATTTGCAAAATTCTGACGTGAAGTTATAGAACTTTGTTTTCAATAGAACTATGCCAAGTACTTTGGTGCGTGACACAAGTAATTTTATAATGACAAAATTATTTTACGTATCTGATCTTTTGTTGTGTAGAAAGTTTTAAACTTACTAACAAAAATCATATTATGCTGCTTAAAAATGAATCGTTCAAGTATTACGTAAGCATTCAAAGAGGGTAGGGTTAAAGATTTGCAGAATAATAAGGCACAGAAATATACACGCGTGATAATGCGAGGTATACGTTTTAAGTCAGGCCTAAGTGTTGTGTATTTCTAATCCATTGTTTAAATCTGTTGAATAATTTACAATTATTGAATGAAGAATTAATAAAACTTTACTGTTTGATATAATTTTGATTGCTTTAATTTATCGTTCATTGATATTTGTTAATGATTTAATGTCTTTTCACTTAAAAACATATTTATAAAATTAAAGATTTTAAGAGTTATTTGGACGGCGAAATAACGATAAAAGTACGTACCTTTTCAAGTAAGAAATCTTTTTTGTTCTCAATAATAACGAAAAAAAAAAGATCTTTATGCTAACTACTTTTCGCCTTCCTCCGAAAGGCTTTGTCAGGCGTACAACAAATATTGTGTGGAAATGTGTTCATTGTATGTATACGTGTATATATATATATATATATATATATATATATATATGAGCTCCTGCGTAGCCTAGTCGGTAGCGCGCTCGACTTCAGTGCGAGCGGTCCCGGGTTCGATTCCCGGTGGGGGCTCAAAAATTTCGGTGTTGACCCAGCATCGTGAGGACAATTGGGGAGCTGCTGTGAATAAAATACAGTGGCGATCACAGTGAGAGCTTCGGCTCTCCTCTCCCAACCCGTCTGGTCAGCGTGGGAGCAGTAGACCAACTCCTCCCTTCGGGGAGAGGCCTCATCCTCTAGTGGATTGAATATGGCTGTGATTTATTATATATATATATATATATATATATATAAAGAAATATTGTGTAAGTTGTTGAGTAACTATGTTACCATATTTTTGAAAACTGAGTTTCAACTGTTTTATTATTATTACTATTATTTATTTATTAAGCTTCAGAGATACCTAGAATTGCCATTTTAGACCGAAACTAAATAAGGTTACTACCAACTAAATAACATTAAATTAAACTATAAAACGGAAACATAACATAGCATGTAATATCAATAACATTATGATTGTAATACACAAGAGGAATAACTCACATATTTATGTTTAGTGCTCGACGAAAAGTAGTTTCAGATCCAAAAATATTAATACTTGTACCAAGACTTTTACACATTTTTACTTGTCTATAGAACAAGGAGCGCTGAAGTATACTTAACCTGGTCGTGGTTCAACCTCTTCTTGGTTTCCCCCATATACGCCATATCACACACCCCACACGGCATGATCTCCTTTCTTTATTGCTTAAGTAATTTTTCTATGTTCAGTTGTAGAGTGCTGCCTAAACTATACAATGATGCAGGCTATTATTTCTGGTAATTCACAAGGGAACACGGAAATAAAATTGAAGGGTGTGAGGCAAAAACATGGTAACCCACAAATGTTTATTTTTTGAGTTATTCAGTACCCGATAGAAAGCAATCATACCGCGTCGTTTAATGTTGTCCGAGTTGAAATTGTGCTCCAGAGATGGCAGCAATATTTACTTCTGGTAAGCCTCATTGTAACATTTTGCGATTCATAAGATGGTAACCAACAATTAAGATGGCGGGAAACGAGGAGCAGTATACCAGCTTGCCACTAAAAAGGAAAAGAATTTGTAAATTAAACATTTCTTACAGCGAGTTCAGTGAAAAGATTTATTCTTGACTGACTTAGGTAGCGAATATTATCGTATAAATAATAAAACATGGTAACCCACACAGCAGCATGAAAAACAGAAATTCGTTATTTTGATTTGGTACAATTATTTGAAGCCTTTATGTATAGCTTTAGTGAAAAATCAGCTTTCAGCCAATGAAAATGACTTGTGCAGCAGTAAACTTCGAATTTCTTAAAAGTGTAGCATTGTGGGTTACCATGTTCTTGCCTCACACCCTTCAATTTAAATATTAACTCTACGGTGTTCTAAGATTTCCGTTAAGAATCTTATTTAAGCACGTCATATCTGCCAGATTGCGACGAGAAGAGGGAACGTGGAGGCCAAGAACGAATTAAACTCGGGTTTGCTTAAGCTACATATCGATGTTATTCTTCTTCTGATTATAGCAAGGAAAAAGTCCACAACAGAATCAATATGAGATAGATTAGAAATACTAGCCATGTTCCAAATTGGGGAGCAATATTCAATTCTACAGGAGATAAAGATTGTGTAGAACATGCTCAACGTATGAAGCAGAGGCGTAACTACTATGGCGCGAAACCCCGCAACGGGGGGAAAGGGGGGCATTGCCCGACCCTTCCAAGGGGCCCTTCACCCTAGCCTCCCAATGGTTCGAATCAACCTGCTCTCCATTTTTTCCTTAGTCGGAGAAATAATAAAAATAACATGCCTCAATAGACAGAAGCAAACTTTTGCTCTTAATTTTCAGACTTCGGTGATTAACTCTATCTGAGGATTGCAACTTGAATCTTCGAGTCTCTTTTCCTTTGCTAAGAGATGGTCTGATCTTGCAGGATTGGTTTATTACCCTTTGTAGGGATGGGATTCTTGTAGGTCAAGCACCGCGAGCAATTTTGGCTTAAGCCGATTCGGAACTTTTTTTTAATCTCTCATTTAAAATTGCCATCCTAAAATTTACAAGCACCAACGCCATCTCCCTCTTCTCTTTCCGTACCCGTCCTTCTTTTTTTGTTTCTCAGAACTAAAGAGGTCCAGCCACCAACCTTAGGACCCAGGAGCAGGACCCACTCCTTCGCAAAACAATCCACCAGAATGAATGGTCGCCAAAGGAAAAGGCAAAAAAAAAAAAGTATTTTATAGTTCTTACCACTTGTTTCGGCAAGCAAAAAGACGATTTTGCAAGCAAATGAAGGAGGGTGAAAAGAGAAAGCGAGAGGGACAAAGAGGAGAGGGAACAGTCACCCCCGGCTTCGGAGGGTCGAAAATGAAGAAGCTGTTTGGTGGAAGGTATTTTTGGTACATTTGCGCGCTCTTTCTTACCCGGTGGAACGAGGTACAAAAATGAAAAGTAAACACTAATGTCAACTTACCTTGTCAACACTATTATATTATAAGCTATAATTAAACATATAATTCAACTTCTTTTCTACATTTTATGGATGTTGTACATTAAATTTCCTTCTAATTAGTTTGAGAAATATGTGCATAATTAGGTAAATCTTTAGGACATTAATCTCCAATTGTGTCTACAGCATGTTGTATTATTTTTGTTATAATAATAATATAATAAGACATGTTGTACACCACCTAACATCTGATGCACGAGCCGCCACTGTTACCATTCAAGAAGCGAAAATTTTGTTGGCGGAGGGGGGGCCTTGGGTGTTCGCTTGCGGGCGGGCCCATAAAATGTAGTTACGTCACTGGTATGAAGGTCCTTAATTTCAATAAATCTATGGAGAAGACCAAGTAAGCGCATAGAACTGTCGGTTACAGAGGTCATGTGATGAACAAACAAAAGTTTTTTCGTCAAATACCACTCCAAGATTCTTTTAAGAGGAAATTTTTAGTGACAGGATTACCTGCAATGAAATAGTTAGGTGAGATTTGATTCTTCTGTAAAGAAACAATAAGAAAAGAAGGTTTTGAGGGATTCATTTTTAAGTTCCACTCATTACACCAATCCAAGAGGTCAGAGATGGAATTATGGTAATCAGCAATAATATTATGGTGTTATGGTTTACGTTCGCTATGGCTAAGTATTTCTTCTGTGAACGGAGCCCAAACGTTTCCATAGTTGTATGGTCTGTTCATTACTACATGTGGAATTATTATGAATTATCCTGAAAGACACAAATTTTATAGAAGAAATATGTAGGGAACGTAAAACCATAACATCTTTTACATCACATTTGTGTCACTAATTTATTTTACGTAATGATAAATCTAAAATAACCATCATTAAGAATTTCCATATTTTTATTTATGCACGCTTATTTTTTACATTGTTTAATAAATCCCCAGTTCATGTTAAAAAATAATAATTATGTAGGCTACATAACAACAGCCAAGAAATATAATATTAACCAACAAGTTAACAGAATAATTTTTAGTAATATTCTATATGCGTTTAGTTCTATGTCTTATGACCTGGCAACAGCTGTGAAACAGTTGAAACTCAATTGTACAAGATATGATGCCGTACTCAACAACTTACACAATATTTCTTTGCACAGGACTGCACTATTTTTCATTGTATTTACATTTACGAAGATACGTATACATAAAAAAAAACACATATATCCACACAATAATTCGTTCTGTGCCTGATGAAGCCTTCTGGTGGAAGGCGGAAAGAACTGAGCAAGATGTTTCCCTTATTACTGAGATTAAAAATATTTCTTACTTGAGAAGGTCCACATTATTATAAATATTTTGATCTCTAAACATATCATTTTTAACAACAAAAAAAAATAACAATTCTTACGTACGCATAAGGGGATCGAGTGTCTGCTTATTTTTTATTTAGAAGAGGTGAGAGGGATCTAAAATTACTACAAATTTGCTTACGTAATACTTGAACGTCCACAGAAACAAAAACAGGATTAGAGCTACGTAAAATCCGCTTTATTACTCATTTTACTTGAATATATTTTAATTTTTATTTTTATTTTCCAGGAAGAATTGAATCAGGTTTACCTCCTTTTGGGCCTCCGCCTTTCGAAACATCGTTGAACAATCAAACTCTTACTTTTGGAGAAATGTGTAAAGGTTTAGGCACAGGCATTGTGGTGGCTCCATTGGTAGCTATACTTGGCAATGTTGCTATTGCCAAAGCATTTTGTAAGTACTTTCATTCTTTTCTTAAAGAAAGTTACACTTTTCTCTTCCCAGTTGTAAACATAACATGATAACAAATTTTAGCTTTTTTTCGGTAACATGGATAGCAATCACTGTCTTTTTACTAAATCTGAGACGCTAATTTCAAATATGAGCTAGAAAAGCACCCACCATGTAAGATTTTTTTTTGTTACGATAACTTTTACTTTCTCTGTTCCATATTTATACGTTGTAATGGCGTGTGTTCATGTATAAATGCCTTATACTTGATCATAGCTGTAAATTTGCATACTTTGAGGTATGTTTTATAAAAACTGAAAGTTTGAAAGCAATATCTTTTAAAGTTCCTAAATTATAAATTTTTGTATATTAAGTCGTATTTCAAACGCAGAATGTTTGGCGATCTGTAAAGCTTTTGGATACGAACTTCCGTACAACTCAGTTTCGGTCGAGTAAAATTTTGAAGACAGTATGTCCGCGGAAGGATCCATAATTTTATTGTTTGTAGGTAACCTAGCATGTTACCTAGGAAATGATTGGTGTACTGTTAACCGAAATAGGTCTAATTATGTAAATATACATACCTAAAGTCATAATATCAAGCACGTCTAGCGTCTAAACGCTGCATCCTAGAAGAAAAATGGAAATAACCTTTCTGGTAGAGAATATTACGTAGATTTATTTTTGTAATGAGACAATTTGCTCTAAAATGCTTTTCAAGCAAGATATTGAAAAAAAAAACTGTTTTAGGCGCCATTTTACTTTGTTAGGCGAACGGTAGAGCATCAAGGCCTCAAATTTAGTATATTACTCAGTACATGGAACTGTGTTATAATGCTAATTTTCAAAACTCCTGTATATTTTCTAGGCACGTCCATTTTTATCTATTGCTTGGCCTACACTGCAGCTTGATACATGTTAAGAAAAAATAACAGGAAAAATGATACGTGGTGGAATTTTTTTTTAGATACATAACTGAATTCAGGGTCAAAAATACAAGAAGAAATATCTACTTTCATCCATGTTACCGAGCCCCTGTTGACATGTAATTAACAAAGTTCTAAAATCAATACTCTTCCTTTTCCAGAAGAAGTATTAGATTTAACACTTGAGTTTTATTCCAAAAGACTTGCGAAATAAAACAAAAGAAAACAAACAAATAGAAAATCTAATCGTTTAATAAATTATGAGGACGACTACTGGTTAAATATCACAACAACAGATGAAGAAAATGTTTGGTTTTAATATGAGTTCAGTTTTTTTTTTATCATATGAAGGTGATCAATCATGCCACAAAATTTGGTATTAGGTTGCTCATAGTGAAGAGAAGAGACAGAGAGAGAGAAGAACGCAGTGTTTCAAGTTTGTTTTGTTTAATAACGATTGATTTTATTGAAGAAGTAAACCTATCCCACATAGCAAAATGACGTCCCAGGGATATCTCTTGGCAGGATATCGGGACGTCTGTAGGACGTCCTGTTTAAGTCCCGTTTACATCTATGGGACGTATAGTTATAATTAATCCTTCGTATAACTATACGAAGGCATATCCTTCGTATAGTTATAATTAATTAAATAATAATAATAGTAAGGTCGATTTAATTTATAGAAATTCCAGGTAGGTAATCCCGCACGGCTTTCCGGGGGACATCCATACGGGATGAACTGTTTGTATTGCCCACAGAGTTATCCCACGGACGTCCTTAGGACATCGCTATGGGAGCAGGACCATTCTGATGGTAATGGGATTT
This sequence comes from Lepisma saccharinum, assembly GCA_022664845.1. NCBI lineage: Eukaryota > Metazoa > Arthropoda > Insecta > Zygentoma > Lepismatidae > Lepisma > Lepisma saccharinum. The sequence continues at coordinate 13,732 of JAGDQP010010952.1, forward strand.
AAATGGGACGTCCCAGGGACGTACTCTGCTATGTGGGATACATGGTTTCTTCTCTATCAAAATTCAATCCAATGTAGTTTTGGCACATTTATTGCACGCTATGAACTTCTAAGGGTATCACTTTTTTTTTATTTAAACGAACATCTTTATTAAAAAAATAAAATCTGGATAACATTTCCGTTTCTTCTCCAACTTTTTTTTTTTTTTACCTACCTTTTGAACATCAACGTTATAAGAACGACTTCCAAATAATCGTGTGAGGGTTTTGCTTGGTTCAACAATCGGGAGATTGTACGGTGATGCATTTTAAATTCTTCTGATGCACCAAACATGGTCTCGTGTTTAAGTTTTTCATGATTGACTTATCGTAGAAAAAAAAACAACGTAAAACAGCATTACAAGAGTTATTTATCATTTGCTGTTACTTGATCTGAAATTGAGATCATTCACATTTCATGGGAACTTTCATATTTACAAGAGTTCGTTTTTTGATAATTAATTTCTTTTTTTTTTTTTATTACTAGCTATGATCGAGTGGCATTGTTAGGTTGTTTTATACTGTTAGCACGTACTGTTTTCTTTGGTTCAATTCCCTAGAAAGTTGTAGAGAAACTATCAAAAATTCGAAACAAATATGTGCAAGTGCAAGGTTTATTTTGAGGTAAGAGATTTGTTAGAATATGTACTTCTTTTGTAATGTGCAATCATAAGATAATAGTCCCTACCAGTAATATCCAACGTACATGGTAGGATGCGTTGAGAAATGGTCAACTCGATGCTTACATAGTTCCATCTGACTACTGTTCAACGAACTAACGATCCAACCAAATTTCAATGTTGGGGACAATTCTATACTTTCATTGATGGGGTAAACGATACGCCACACGATGACTGAACGAAGATATTAAGGCCACTAGAATGTCTGGCTAATGATGGGGCTTGTTCGTTGACAAGTGCTTGTCAAGCTACTGTTGGTCAGCGTAGAGGGAGTTAGGGTCAGTTCTACAATCAACTACTAAACTCCTAGTCAGCGCTAAGTTGAGGCCAACTCTCATTGCCCAAAATCGGACTTGGCCTCAACATAGCGCTGACTAGAAGTTCAGAGGTCGATTGTAGAACTGACCTATACACGTCATCCTAACCGCTGATCAACCAGTCTGTGTTGCTAAAGTTTGGGAATGCTAATTGGGCAAATTGAGTTAGCTGTTGCCATCTTTAATCGGAGTCAGGTTTTTTTTTTTTTTTATTGGGAGAGAGAAAAAATTACCGAAATGGTCAGGAAATCTTTTGGGTCATTTAAATTGTTACGATCATGTAACAATTGCAATCAGGTTACACATACCCAAGAAAAATGTCCAATGTTTAACGTTGATTTTGAAAATTTGAATCAATAACAAAGGAAGTATTAAATTTAGTCACTTTTGCTAAAATTTAACTGATAAGAACAGAGTTGTTACATCTAAAAGTGGTGTTGCTTTATACGTGTAGCTATGGGCAGTATATGGATTTCGAGTTTGCTGCTAAGCTTCATAATGTAGTTCCGAATTATCGTCAAAATTATTATTACTGTTTAAATCCAGCTACTGCTTGTGCTTCCCATTGAAATTGAACTGTTTGAGTCTTCTTTATTAAGGATTCACAGAATCATTATAGCTTTTGCTTCTATGACGAATATTGATAAATTGATTCCTAGTTACGAAGTGAGTGTGTTATTTTTTCCTTTGAGTGGTAAGGAGAAATAAATATCTCGATTCATTGACGCACTGTGTACCTTGATTATGGATATTTTATTATGGATCGTAATTTTAATCTCCAGTACAATTTTAAATTAGTCAAATAAATTTATAATAATTTCGTTTTACAGTTAAAGGACATTTGTGCTAAATTAAGGCTCAATCCAAGTGGGTTTTCCCGACTTTTTCATTTTACGTCAATTACTCAAATTTCAGTAGAGGAAAACAGAAATTAACTTTCACAGACCAAAGTTCGTTTCGTCCTTCAATAATCAGTACCATTAGTTT
>JAGDQP010010952.1:16152-54265 GCA_022664845.1 Lepisma saccharinum
TCGGGAAAACCCACTTGGATTGAGCCTTAAATAAAAATCAAACGGAATGGGAAGGATAGAAGAGACCGGGCTCAAATTTTCGATTAGTACTCACCTTCTTGCCCTCTTGCGGCGGCGTCTTCACTGACAAAGAGTACTTGACGGGTTCTATTATACGAAATTTCAAAAATGGTTTTCTGTAAATGATAAATTGACTATCTTCTAGATGACAAAATACTTCATAAGGTTATTTTTGTTAAAAAAAATAAATAATTTTTCAGCTTCTGGAGCGATGCTCGATGCAACACAAGAGATGATCACATTAGGACTATGCAACATTCTAGGATCCTTTGTTCGATCTATGCCTGTCACGGGATCCTTTTCACGAAGTGCCGTTAATAATGCTAGTGGTGTTCGAACGCAAATGGGAGGGCTCTATACAGGTAAGTGTTTGCTCATTTTGCTGCTACGTAAGATGGCTGTCCATTACTTTCGAAAGCAAAAACAATTTTTAACTTTTCACCTGGTATATTGTTGATGCAACCCGGAATTCTATGCCTCATATCATTAGAATGTAACAAATATTCAACAAAGCGACGTAATGTCATTTGAAACATATACATCAACTTCATACGAGACTGACATAGATCGTCAACCCCATAACGTATTGTTTTACCTACTAATATCTACATTGTTGACACAAATCAGCATCCAACAATGTATTCTTACTTCTATGTATCATTTATGTATTTCTGGGGGCCTCCTGCATTTCAAAAGCAAAGCACTATTCGATCAAAGCATCCAAACACTTTTTAATATGGTTTTGGTCCCAGGAATTTGCTGATAAATATGTCCAAGTTTTTACGTAACACTTTTGTCTACAGAAAAGCTCGAAGTAATGCTACCTAGCAGCCGCATATTATCATTTCTGCTCTTCGTGTTAAATTCTTTTTCTATGATTCTGCGTTACTGGTGAAAGCTGGAAACTGTCTTTTATTTTTATTTATTACCAAGTTAGCACTGATAAAAAACAATAACCATTTCGCGTCGTTTTTATAGCAAAATGTTATACAATATCAAAGTAATAAACAACAGAAATACAGTAAGGCATTTAAATTACAGCATTTTTAACTACAGTTTCTTACATCAGTAATTTAGAAAATTTCTTTTCCTGAAGCAAATATCAGTAATTATAAAAAACGTGACACTGAATCCAACTCGGTTTTGAAAGGTAAAAATGAGGTTGGGAAAGACCGGGAGAAAGTCGTTGGTTCTCAGTGTTTCCTGTATTATTTTATAAAGAACTTACAGCCATTAAGTTCTTATTTTCGTGTCTTTACATTTTGCAAATGAAAAAAATAAAAAAAATGTATAAGAAATTTCGGACTTCGTACACTTTAAAAACGAAGTTAGTTTCACAAGCCATACGCCAGATATGTGCAAGCCGGGTAGGCTATCGGCTCGAAGGTCCCGGGTTCCAGTCTCGGCAGGGGCATGGGTGTGGATTTTAACAGCTAAAGGTCGAATCATGACGGGCCCAAGTACAAAGTTACAAGACTGGTCCATATAAGAATAAAGTTTACCAAAGTTTTACACCAGATATGTAAACAGTGTCCAATAATAGGAACTACACAAGTGAGAAAATGATAAAAAAAAAAGATCTCTGGCATCTGCTTTTAATGTCTGTAAATCTGTATAGAAGAAGGCCAAAAAGTTTTAAGGTTCATGTAAAGCAACAATCTCCAACAAAAGATGGCAGCACTATCTCCGTATATGTCTAATGTATTTTTATCGTTGCACAAAATTTCAAAGCTGCTCCTACAAATTCAAGCCTAGAGAGTTCAAACTTTCAGGGAAGAAACTCCATAACCAATTCAAAGAGTTCGAGCAATACCGATTTTTTATTTTCGTTTTTCTTCTTTGTTGAAATCGCTTGATTGTTGTTGTTGTTGTGAATATTATTCAAAACCTATAAAAATTAAGCGATTTCAACAATGAACAAAAAAGAAAATTAAAAATCGGAATTGATCGAACTCTTGAATTGGTTATGAACTTTCTTCCCTGAAAGTATAAACTCTGTAGGCTTGAATTTGCAGGAGCAGCAATGAAAGAAATTTCGTGCAACGTTAAAAATACATTAGATATATATACGGAGATAGTGCTGCCATCTTTTGTTGGAGATCGTTGCTTTATATTAACCTTAAGTGCTTTAGAAGTTACGTATTCAGCTTTTGCAGTAAATATGTGTTTTTATCATCAAATATGATACAAAGAACCTTGTAATAAATAGTCTGTCCACGGTGTATTAGATGAAGGTAACGTGTTCGTACATTTGTGTTGTGATTTTTAAGTGAAAACCTCGTACCAGCAGTTATAGAAGGATTGTCTTTCAGTAACCAAGTATTACACCACTTTCGGCTGAATGTGTAGTGACTTAAAGGGAGAAAATTTCTGCTATAGATTTAATTTGGTCTTAAAAGTTTCATAATGTATAACTTGAACTTCTAATTAACTTCTCTATACTCAGAGGTAACTTTTTATCATTTATATGCAGTGTACCAGTATATACAAGGTGTTGTGTGCTGCAAAACAACACCCAAAATCTACGTCACGAGATTCTAAACATGAAAATAACAAGAAGAAAAAAACAGAACAAAAACACTATAGACCATCCAGGGTGAACAAATGCTTCATTTCGACGCTATAGGCTGCCGAAAGCGTGGGAAAATGAATTTTAAAGCTTGATATTACCAATAGCATTAACAGTAGAACTGAGGTGGCATGGTAGGCACAAAGACTTCAAACCTACTCTACCCAAAAATGCATATTTCGAAATGGCTGGGCAAGGGATTCTTCAAAGTAAATAGAGTATTCGCAGACATTTTTGTCTAGAATAAATATGGTTCGAAATAAGCCCGAAAAAACGACTTTCCGTGAAGTACAGATGATAAACGTTATCGCTAACATTTAACCGTGCAATGATAGTCCTTTTTTTTTAACTTATTAAAAAAGTACAGAAAATTGTTCGTTGAAATCAAAACTCTTGTTTGTCATGCAACCACGTATATGTTTTTAAATCGTCCTGCATAGGAAATCTGTTTGAAATATCGACTTGCCGCAAATGAATCATTGTTACTTGCTGTTAGGTAGTTCCATTAGTGATTATTTCAACCCGCCTTTACTTCAGAGAATTTCCCTTTGAGGAATCCCTCGCGCCACAATTGCGCAATTATGAAATATTCATGTTTAGATAGAGTAGGTTCGAAGTCTTTGAGGGTGCCTACTGCTGATTCAGTCCTACGGTTAATGTTATTGGAAATATCAAACTCAAAAGTTCATTTCCCCCCCACGCTTTCGGCAGCGTATAACACCGAAACGAAGCATTTATGCACTCTTGATGGTCTATACTTGTTGTCTTATTTTTGATGTTCGGAATCTCGTGAGGTAGGTTTGTCAGTGTTGTTTTGCAACACCCTGTATAAGCTAATTTTACAATTTAGAACCAACATTGTTCGCGATCTCATGAATTGCATATATTATACAACACATCAATGTTTTATGGAACAATATTTCGCCTATAATATTATACGGAATTAGTTACTATTAACACTTTTTAGGTAGATTTCGAAGAAAAATCCACCTATTGAGATCGGTACGATATGAAAGTATATATATATATATATATATATATATATATATATATATATTAACACGCTAGCGGCCATAATTTTGAAGATATTTGAACCAAATTTTTATATGTTGTTTCTATTCTTAATAGCTCAGTTAAGTTCTTTAATGAGCGCAAAATCGGTCGCCATCTTGGATCCAAAATGGCTGTAGAACCCATTGTTGTATAGAATACACAGCCTAAACCGCTGGGGCTATTGAAATCAAATTTGGCATAAAGGTACAACATCACTTTTTGATTACGAAAATGTTACCTAATGAGTTCAAAGACGCCATCTTGGATCCAAAATGGTGGAAGTAAGAAATCTATTTTCCATATCGTTTGAGCTAGAGATACGAAATTTGGCATAAAGGTGTATTGCCACTAGTAGTTTAAGAAAATATTACAAAATGTTGAAAAAGTCGCCATCTTGTATCAAAAATGGCCGCCGAACCCATTGTTGTATAGAATACACAGGCTAAACGGCTGCAGCTAGAAATACCAAATTTGGTAACACGGTACATTATCACTTGTATGTTACTAAAATATTACATGATGTATCCAAAGACGTCATCTTGGATCCAAAATGGCGGACCTAAAAATCAATTTTCCACACCGTTTAAGCTAGAGATACGAAATTTGGCATAAAGGTGCATTATGACGAGTAGTAGTTAAGGGAAATATTACATTTGGGAAAAGTCGCCATCTTGGATCCAAAATGACCGCTCAAAATCCCATTTTGCACACCGTTTGAGCTGGATAAATTAAATTTTACTTAAATATGTACCATCACAAGTAGGTCACGACAATATAAGAACACTTTTAAAAAGTCGTCAACTTAGATCCAAAATGGCCGCCCCAAAAACCCAATTTCCAAATCATTGAAGGTAGAGAAACGAAATTTTCTTTGAATGTGTATGACCAAGAGTAGGTTACAATAAATGGGGCAAACCTCCCCTTTGGGGGCGCAGCCCCCCGTGGAGGGTGCAGATGGACACCATGGTGGTGTAGTGCTGCAGGGAGATTTTAGTTAAGATAAAGGAGGCACATCCTCTCAAAAAAACACTGAAGTTGGGGAGCGAACCCCCTACGTGGGTCTGGGGGGCAGCGCTCCCAGCGAAACAAAGCGAGTATGTATATATATTTATATTTATATACATACGTCTTGTGGGGTATCGTTGAGCAGCTCTTGATGAATAATCTACAAATCAATAAATAGTTTCTCGATAACTCTCATATAAGGCGAGATTTCAATTTTTGAAAAATAAAAAAAAACTTCGAGATCTACCTCAGCCTGTAGGCCTACCGAAAGGGATTTTTTTTTTTACGTAGAGTCTACGTGAATGTAGTTTTTATTCATTATTTATTTATTTATTTGTACTTGAATAAATTTATATAAACTCTTTACTTTATATTGAAGTTAAATTCTTATTTATGGAAGTTCTTTTATATTAACTCGGTTTTATTCGTAGATGATTTAGTTTCTAGCAACGTTCTATTTTTTTTATTTCTAGGGATAATGATTATTTTAGCTCTGACTTTTTTGACGCCATATTTTTTCTACATTCCGAGGGCTACATTGTCTTCAGTTATTATTTGTGCTGTGATCTTTATGGTTGAGTACCAGACAATTCTTCCGATGTGGAAATCAAACAGTGAGTACCTGAGTCATAGTTTAACCAAACTAAAGAAATAATAATAATAATAATAAAATAGATTACAATTTGACTTAGGTTTAGTTGATTTTGAAGTCAATGTATCTCTTGGCTAGGATTGCTACGTTTCAAAAGGTGAATTTCCAAGACACGATGGAAAAAAATGAATTAAGTCTGATACAATTTACACAAGGCTAGTTTTTACAACAAAATATACCTATTCTTAAGAGTCTAAAATTTATTTATTTAGAAAATGTCGAGGATTAACCTTACATACCTCGTATTTACAATTTTGATCACCTGATGTTTTTGTTTTTTTTTATTGAAAGGAGAGGAATTGGTTAATGTTCTAGTTGAATCTTTGTAACAGATAAACCTAGAGGTCCCACATAGCAAAATGACGTCCCAGGGATATCTGACGGATCTCCTGGCAGGATATCGGGACGTCTGTAGGACGTCCTGTTTAAATCCCGTTTACATCCATGGGACATATAGTTATAATTAATCCTTCGTATAACTATACGAAGGCATATCCTTCGTATAGTTATAATTAATTAAATAATAATAATAGTAAGGTCGATTTAATTTATAGAAATTCCAGGTAGGTAATCCCGCACGGCTTTCCGGGGGACATCCATACGGGATGAACTGTTTGTATTGCCCACAGAGTTATCTCACGGACGTCCTTAGGACATCGCTATGGAAGCAGGACCTGTCTGACGGTAATGGGATCTAAATGGGACGTCCCAGGGACGTACTCTGTTATGTGGGAAATTGGACGTAAAGAGGCAAAGTAAAGAAGCGAATCAGTAATAAGATGGATCCTGGTCTCTTGCATAGAATAATTTATCAGAACAACGGAATTTTGTCAATAATTTTTTTCTGCCTTTCTTGTTCAAGCAATTGAATTAGCTATTATAATAATTATATATTCTTATTCAATTATAATTATAATTAGTTATGCTGGCATATATTCTTAAATTGAAAAAAAAATGTATCGGTAACCGTGATTGTCAAGAACAAAGTGATCTGTGAAATGAACCCGCAATCTGTACTACAATATTTAAAACTGACAATAGCTAATTGGTACGAAGTGATTTCAGTCAAAGGTGAACAAAAGCTAATCAATGTAATTTTGAAATGACATGTCCCTCATTAATATATACGAGGCCCAATTCGGATCTAAAAGGTGCGACATTTCTCGTTTCTGCTAGGTGTTGGTAGATAATCATAAAAAAAATTAATACATCAAATAGGTCCGGGAAGTCACTAAATTTACTCCTTCTGAACTTAATATATACTTTACTATCAATCTACCATTACTGAAGAACTAGGCCACGGTGGCTCAGTTGGTAGAACACCCACCTCTAGTGCTAGGGGTCGTCAGATCGATCCCAGCACATGCCATGTGAGTTTTGTGGTGGAGAAACACCTTATGCGTGGGTTTTCTCGGGGTGCTCCCGTTTCCTTCCACTTTCTACATTCTACCAATTCATCCCGTCATCATCCATACGGCCTGAGCCATAGTTGCCTAAAGGCCTTAAAATAAAATAAATTAATAAATTACTCAATAAATACAAGAATATACATTTCCTCCATACAAGAATGTATGTTTCATTGAACATTGTAGTAAACAGGAGTCACCCACACATAAATAATCAAAGTAATAGTAGTAGTAGTAATCATAACAGTAGTAGTATTTGTAGCAGTAGTACAACAAAGCTTCTTCCCTTCTTTAGAGCGCAGTACTTACTATTAAGCTGTATTGTGTTCGCCCTGATATTCCTCAGCTTAAAACCTCTTGCTGATATCATATAGAAACATTCTATTTGTAGACTACGAAGTAGAAACTTAACAATGAGTTATTTCCCATTACACATTACAGGACATGTCCATATTCTGTCTTTAAGTTTCCATAACAGCAAGTAATAAACATTATTTATATAAATACTATGTTCAAATCAAGGTTTATATACTAATCGCAGTTGACCATACTCATAATCAAACCTCGCTACACTTTCTATCTGAGGATGGTACATTCGTCAATCTAAATAAAATTTTTCACACTGACAACTCCATTCTGAAAATCTAGAATGTGTAGAAATTCTACTCTAGATATCAGTTACAGAATAGGTCATTATTTGTTATTTACGATTAAGAAAATACCTGGAATCTTTAATATCCGGGAATAATTTTGATTTTCTGTTCATCAGTATGCACGTTGTGTTAAAAGTGTTTCGTTATGACATTATTGATGGTGATTATATCTTTCAGATTTTCTGTGATATTGCGTTGTCATGATCAAAATTTACCTGTAAGTGCATAAAACGTAACACATTGATGTATCCGGAGAGTGTGTCCGAATTTCAAATTATAAGTTTGTGTCTATATAATCAGTTTCATTTATGGTCAAGTATGATGGCTTCATTCAATGTCAAATTTCAGTAATGTCGTCATTTTTTTTTCCAAGTTAAAAAATTTAACAAATATCAATGAAACGCTTAATTGCAAAGACTATGCAGCTGTGAGTGCATAGTGTTACTACATGAAACTAATTTGTATATCTTTTTTCTAGAAAGAGACTTGGTCCCTGCTGTGACAGCGTTTGTAGCCTGTCTGTTAGTTGGAGTTGAATATGGGATTCTAATTGGTATTGGAGTTGATATTGCATTTCTTCTTTATATCAACGCAAGACCCAGCGTTCTTGTCGAAAAAATAATGGTAAGTTATACCGTATATATATATATATATATATATATATATAAGATGATAAAAAAGGTAGAAAAAGAAGGTACTTACATATTAGAATATCAAGACAGGCGTACAGGAACTTTACAAACACAATAGAAAAGCGATAACGTTTCGCGAAAGCGTTTTCGCATGGTCGGAGAGAAAATGGACAGAGCGGACAAGTACGGGACTTGCGCTAAGGAGACGCCATTTTACCAACTGATGCTGGGTAACAGTGTAGCCAGGTTATGGAGGCGGGAAAATGACTAGAACGGTCGGAGAAAATACCAAATGGAGAAGAAAGCGCAAAGGTTTCTAGGAGTAGGTAAGGGGCTTCTTCAAGGAATAAGGGGTGAAGTATCAGAGGGGGAATAATAATAATAATAATGAAGGAAAAGGGAGAATAAAGAAACAATATTGAAAAATAGGATAAACGTGCAGCTAGAGACGGAACAAAGGAAAGAAAGGAGGAAGAAGAAGACGACAGTGCGCTGCAGAGACTTACAGGCAGCTGAGGCCGGGTTCATGGTTGGCGGAAAGGATAGAGTTGGACGTCTTTTCAAATCTCTTTCCAACTGTGGCAGGTGAGTCAGGGTTCAAGGTTTTCAGGATGCTGACTCGAAAGGTTTCGTCAAAGGTGTGCAGCCGTGATAGGAAGTGTGTTCAGGTATCGGGAGATGCGGATGTTGTGATTTGGAGGAGTAGCGATGGTTGTTGATGCGGATTGTTAGAGGTGTTTGGGTTTCGCCAACGTAGAAGGCAGAACATAGGTTACAGAGTAGGAGATAAATGAGGTTGGAAGATATGCAACTACCGGAGAGTCTGAAATAGTACGTCCTGTGAGTGGCAGGATGTACGAAGGATAGACTGGGATCAAAAATAGGATAGGTTCTGCAGCGGGGACTATTGTACTTGTCAGGTTTGGGGAGAGGGAGCGGGATTGGTCCAGTTTTGTTGAGAATCGTGTTGAGATTCGAAGATCTGCGGTAGACAATTTTGGGGCACGACGGGAAAACTCTTTCAGTTTCAGGTGACGCAGTGAGTATGGGGTGTGCTAGTTTGAGGAGCTTTTGGAGGGCCTGAAGGCTGGGGTGGTACTGGGTTAGAAGATTGGGAGCGGAGGGAGCTTCGCTGGGAGGTTGGTTGGAGTTAGGGTGATTACGGGCACGGTCCAGTTGTTTACGGATGAGGTGTTTGGGATATCCACGGTCAGTGAGAGCTGAGGAGAGGGTACTGAAATAATTTTGAAGCAGGTCAGAGGAACAGATGCGTGAGCCACGGACAGTAAGAGTGTATGGAAGAGAGCGTTTGGTATGGTATGGATGAGAACTGTTGAAATGAAGATACTGTTGATAGGTTTGATGTGAACACCTGTTTCAAGTCGGTTGTTCTTGAGCCAGACATCCACATTAAGGAAAGTTATGTGTTCTCTGGAGAAGAACCATGTGAATTTGACCGGAAATCTTGCAGATGATGTTATGAAGAAATGTTTCCAGTGACTCTTGTCCGTGGGTCAACATAAAAAAACTGTCGTCGATACGATATCAGATGGGGCAATTGCTTCAACAAACAGTGTGCAAAATACGCAGTCTAGGCTCTTGAATAAGTGTTTGGTAGAACGTAACTTACTAAGGTATATATATAAATGTACACTGCAGAAATCGTGCCCCAATTACAGTTCAAAAAGGATTGGTCCAGCCGGAAGAAATAGTTCTGCTGCATTTAAAGTTTAATTTAGGATGAGAATTTTCAATCAGGGAGGCACGAGTGGTATATTTTCTCTTATAATTCAGTGGGATTTTGTGTTATATTTTCGTCTTGAGACGTCCAGAGCTTCAATAATAAAGATATTATTGTTTGATTTATGAAGGAGAGTAATATATGTAACACAATCATTTGCCAGCCCTTTGTGTAACTTTTGTATCCACCGTATCGTATTTATAACACTTTGCCAAATACTTGAAATTGGATAACTCTCCTAATTTTGGTCTTACAAATTGTTTGTTTGTGCTACAATTTCACTTTGTTTTTCTTTACATTTTTGTTTAATATCATTCATTTTTCTCCAAATCTTTTTTTATTTCCCAAATATTTGTTAATTTTTGTTTCAGTTACTACAGTAAGAACTCTATAACAGAATATGTTCTTAAAAAAAAAAGTTAGTTAACTCTATTTTGTATGGGCCATTGTAGTAACTTTTGAACTTCGAGCCGTCACGATTATATTGTGAAGGCACGGCTTGTTAAAATCCACAGATATCCATGCTAGGATTCGTATAGTTTTATGTACAAAAATACGGGACAAGTTTGCTTCATGCCAACTTGCACTACCTATTAGCGTTTGTTTTAGCTTTTTGAATTTGAACTGTAAGATTTGAGAACCCTATTCTCTCCAAAAGTACCAATTTATTGATTTGCTATTCTACTCCAGACAGTGTAAAAATATCAGTTAAGAGTTATGGTAGATATTAATAGATAACATGTATAGTTCGGTAAGATACTAATGTATCATTGCATTTCTATAGTTTATGTAAAAATAGAAAAGCGACACAAGTGTCAAGTCTAACCCAAAGTATTAGATTTTAACTTTTTTTGACTGTAGTTTCCTTGTTAATTAAAGTAACCATTCGTTCTCGATTTTCGGGAATAGTCCCCGAATTAACACTTCGGTTCCCCGGCTGTTTTTGCCCTGATTTTCAGAAATTGTAAAAAAAATAAAGAGTCCACAATAAATATTTTGCCAGCTAAACCTAGCTCCACGGAGAGGAAGAAACACATCTGGCAACTACCGGACAGTAACATTCTGACGATAAGCTAAAAATGGCTATTGAAGCAGCTGTGTTTTTCTGTCTCTAGGGCAGCAGTGCCTCTATGGAGAGATTATTTTCTCACATGAACTTAACACTATGGGTGGAGGAAAAATCCTAAATAAAAAACTGAGACTATTCAGATAACTTTAGTGGTGAAAACGATCTTGAATATATCGTGAAAATTTTTAGTGAACAATTTGAAGAGAGATCCAATCCATCTCCGAGTTGCTAAAGACAAAAATGATCCATTCCAACGAGAAACATCATCAGATGAATTCAGCGTCACTTAATAATAATAATAAAGGGTTTTAAAATTCACTTTCTCATTAAATATATATAATAATAAATGTTGAAATAAGGTTACTTTTCGAATGCATAGACAGGGGTACGGCTATTTCACACTCACTTGAAAGACAAGGCAACGTTTCGCCGTAGGAGTGCTCACACATGTGGAAGAGGTGATTGACAGAGAGGAGTGGTTGCAAGTGGGTGAATATATGATAAGGAAAAAAACTAACTAGTAAACCTATCGATGCTTCAAAGCGCTTTTTTTTTTTGACGAAACTTGGTAGAGGAGTAGGGTACATCAGCAAACCACCATGATTAAAAGTGCTTTCGTCCATAAAGACGAAGGCAGTGGCCAAAAGTTTGGTTTATAAGAATAAACAGTTATAGTGTGATCTAAATAGGAAAACACACGTTTATTTATAAAATATTTGTAATAATGGAAAACAAATATACATTAATGGTGGATATTGAGTAAAAGCGCTATCTTTTACAGGGTACGTTCGTGATGGCTGCCATCTTGAAGTAAGCCATTTGGAATCTTGATCGATGTTTAAATAGAAAGGGGGTCAAATAATTTATCAATGTGCGATAGAATTTTACCAGAAATACGCTGGTGAAGTTGACATAAATTTATTTTTGAGAGAGATAATGAGAGGTGACATTAGTATGCGTATTTGATTGAAAAGTTCAGAAACAGGGCTCGACATGGAACGGAACAAACAGGAACACAGTTCCAGTTCGTGGATACCTGGAACCTTCCTGTTCCGTCTCGTCAATATGATAATCATAGACAAAAAAAAGGGCAATAGCATGTTAACGGAAGTAAAGCGTTCCGTTTCGTGAAAATTTCCATTCCGAGCCCTGTTCAGAAATATTGTGCTATAATGAGACTATGTAGGTGATTCCAATATTAGTTACTTGTGCATTGGGTTTTCATTTCTTTTACTGTTTCAAGAAAATCAGACTACTTCCAGACTTTTCAGCTAACTACACATACTAATAATGTCACATCACATTATGTGTCTCGAAAATAAATTTATGGCAAAATTGACTTCACCAATGTATTTCTGGAAAAATTCTAGCCCAGAATGATATGTTACATGTCCCCCTTCCCATTTTTTAAAAAATCGAGCAAGATTCAAGATGGCAGCCATGACGAACGTACCCTGTAAAAGATAGCGCATTCATCCAATATCCAATACTGTGTAATTTGTTTTCCATTATTACAAACATTTTATAAATAAACGTGTGTTTTCCTACTTAGATCACGCTATAAATACTTATTCTTATGAAACCAAACTTTTGGCCACTGCGTTCGTCTTTATGGATGAAAGCACTTTTAATTATGCTGTCTGGTGCTTTCTTAATGTACCCTACTCCTCTACCAAGTTTGGTCAAAAATGCGCTTTGAAGCATTGATAGGTTTACTTGCAAGGATAATAAGAATAGGAAGTACTTATACGTGATTCTTTATGTAGTAATTCTGCGTATAAGTACTTAAAAACACACACAAAAAGATACTTGAAATGATTTTGAAAATTTTCCAAGCTATGTTCTTAATCTGGCTCAGAGAGGAAAGCACGGCCACATGTACAGAAAGAAACAATTTGTTTTTCTAGTGTACATAAAGATACTTACATTACAGGATACAGACAGGCGTACACGAACGTCAGAAACAAATACGCGTGTTCACATGGTAGGAGAGAAAATGAACAGAGAGGACTGGTGCTAAGGAGTCGTCATGTTGTCTACTGTACAGCCATATTCAATCGACTACTGGATGAGGCCTCTCCCTGAAGGAGAAGTTGGTCTACTGCTCCCACGCTGAACAGACCTGTTGGGAGAGGAGAGACCAAGCTCTCAACTATGATCGCCACTATCTTTTATTCACAGCAGTTCCCCAATTGCATCACGATGCTGGGTGGGCACCGTTTGTTATGGGTACTCAGTCTATGTTACTGATTACATTTTACCATGTAGCGAGAACATATGATTTTAATTTTAAAAAGTTCAATAAAACTTTTTAAGCTGATACCAAATATTTTATTTGTCGACATATAATGCCTGAGTGCACACTCGGGATCATAAAAAGTCAAGGGTACCACACTGATGTGCAGTGGGTAAGACCACAGTTGAGGTCATCTTAACCGAGAAAGTAATATTCGTTCTTATAGTTTAAAGTTACGTCTTACGGAATCCATTTCATATAATGAGTTAGTTGGAACAAACCTTTGGAAAGTAAAGACGACTTAATCAAACCTTGATACGCATCCTGTTAAGAAATTATAATGGAGTATCTCATCCAAAGCTTGAGGTTACTTAGGTTCATCAATTAAAACCTCTTTCACGTTCCAGACCCCCTCGCTTTGGAAAAGATCCCTTGGCAGAACCGGGAATCGAACCCGGAACCCCACGATCAGCAGTCAGCAATGATCGTCCCCGGAAAGAGCATGAAAAAAATGGTCACCTTATCGTTAATACACTTTCTCAGCATCAGCGCATCAAATAATTCAACATCATTAATGTTCGTAATTTGGATGATTTCTTCAATCGTTGTGACACCTTTTTAGCTATTTTCCCAAATAAAAGTTTGGTCTAAAAGTTTTAAAGATGACCATGACATGCTATCTAATGTAAAATTGTAGGATGTCTATTCCTTGATATATTTCATACAGGCATAAATAGTTTCTGATCACTACAGTAATTTCTCACTGATAGGTCCTTCTTTTGTTAAACGCTTCACTAATGCCTGCTCCTTTCTGGTTTTAAAGTTATTATCTCATCTTTGCCTTTGCCTTACTCTAACAGCTCCTTAAAGATTTTGTTCCAACAATAGTAATTTGATACAACAGTAGAATGAAACAACTCACAATATAACATTAGAAACGTAGTTATTGGCTACGATATTGGACTGTTAAGCTTTCCAACGAGGATTATGGGGCAGAAAATAGGACTTTAAAGTACAACACATTTCATTAAATCTCTTGAGTGCAGGATACAGGGGCAGTCAAAGTATCTTCGAGTCCAGAGTAGTCTAGAATTTCCTTTTGTACTTCTAGTCTAACTTCAATATCAATGGGCAAGGTGTTCGCCTCAGACTGCATGGTCTTATTAAGTACAGCAGAATAGAAACCAAATCCAGTTGCCTTTTTCTAATTAATACTTTTGCTTGCAGTGATTAAAAATTATTGTTCCCTTCTTTCCTTGAACGGACAGCAAACACTGAAATGTATTAATGTCATATTCATGGTCAAATGTTATATCAATATTGTGATAAGTACGCATTGATTTTAATGACCACTCGAATGGAGTAAATAGAACATAAAAGGCGTAATGACTGGAAGGGAGAAACACTGCTAGGTGTATCAGGTTGTTACTGTGATGACGCCTACCGATTGAACTAAATAACTATTTGTCTTGTTGTTTGAATTCCGTAGACAAAATAGGGACATTTTAGCGTCTCTACACAACCTTTTTCGGGACACCGGAACAGAATCTTGAAAAAAGGGCATTCCCGTATTTTACGGGATATATACGAACCCTAATCCATGTCCGCGGCTGCTTTCAAACCCGCGACCTTCCAGTCGCTGGCCTAACGCCTCAGAGCACACGGTTTGATTTTTCTTCTATTTTTAATGCATGTCCTTCTTTTCCTCTTCTTTCTAGAATATGCATACACTCCGAGCTATACTAGCAGAGCAGAATAACGGCCCAAGGTTACCCAGTATTGGGCCAATATTGGCCTGATATCCTGTGCAGCTAGGAATGTGAGCATTGTAATAGAATTATCATGCAATAACATTAGCTATTCTTACTTCCCTTCTCATCATAGGGTCTTAGATAAGTATAACTCTTATTTTATTAAACTAACCGTGACGTCACTCTGAGTATATTTAATATAACAACTTTCGGATTTATACCGAATATATCAAAAAGCAAATTTCTTTTTAATTGTAGTCAGAGTGGTATCATGGACAGTTTAGAAGGTAGGGCTACGATTATATCATGTCCCGTCTACGTGAAGTAACTTTGTTCTATAAAATCTTGATTTTCTATCAACGTTTCTAAAGATCTCCTACCCATTTTTAAGTGAGAATAAACCTGAGAGAAGTACAGTAGTGTTAGTCCTTTCCTTCCTTTACTTTGAGAAAGGTATTCAGGATTCTTGAGTTTTCCATTAACTTATAATTTGATTCATGGACTTCTTCACTTAGAACTAGTTGTACAAAACATTATAATCCCGAGTTAGCTTAACCTATGAGTAAATTTACGAGTCATAGGGAAAATAATTAAAAATTCCATTTCCATTCTTATGCACTCATGCCACCTGGTGTCAGTCTAGCCGGACTAGAAATGAACTAGTCATGCACAATATCTACACTTTCATTCTACTGCGGACCAATAATGTGAAGTATCAGATGCTTAGCTCGCACTCTATTCTTTTCTCGGTTTTTAAATCTAACGTAGGAACAGTGATTGCATAATGCTATTATGTTATTCCTAGTTCTTCTGGGTTGACAGGAAATGGACAGATTGGAATGCGGACACGAAAAATCATAGAGAAACTTAAGTTCCTAAAGAATTATTTTCTAAGCAGACAATGCAACATATCTCTTTTCTAAATTCAAGTATTCAATGCTATGTGATTTTTCCTAGCTATATTTTGATCCTTAACTAAACAGTACTTGTTATTACCGTTGAAAAATTATTACACAGTTGAGTTTTTAATACCTTCGAAGTTCAATTCGTAAAAAAGATTTGGAACGTTTGAAGTTTTCGTACTTTAAAATGAGAATTAAAAAAAAAGAAGTATGTATTACACCATCCATATCATCATGCAACAGGAAAAGGCTGGACATCGCTCGTGGACCAAATAGTCGTGTATGGCTCACAAAAGCTCTTCATGTATCTTAATACTATTTGCTGACAGCAAAACGTTGAACGACTTTGATCTACACATGTTTCGCGTCTTTATGAGCGAGAAAATAACCTGATTCACTGTGGAGCGTGAATTATTTCTAAGTGAACTTCAACGAGTTTTTACCACCTAAGAAGTTATCTACAATTTATTTTGTAAATACACCGCGACATCATATTTTAAGTTTTAAAAATTGATAAAAAAAAAGTCTATCTGAACATTTTATTTGAAACAAGCAGCGCTCACTATATTTCATCCGATCCAATGAACTTCATCAGGTGCATGTAAGGTCCACAATAGATAAATCTTAATATATAAAAGTTCCAAGTTCCAATAACTTGAAACTATTAAAGGTAGGAATCAAAGCATGGTTCAGGGAGAATAAGTACTTTTAGTAGTTTTTCTGATGAAGCACGATTGGACAGGGTGAAATATAGTGCCGGTTGTTTCTTTTAACAACGTGTTCGAATAGACTTTTCCCATTTCTTTTCTTAATTTAGAAGGTGTTTACAGTTTAAACGCACAAATGGCGATACTTGTTACATTAATTTATTTGAGAAACTTTGATTGATTCAGAATGAGAATACATATAGTACATAATAATTAAAGACTTGTGGATTTTTGTTTCATAGACTTCATTAATGTTTCTCTGAGAATGATAAACCCGAAACTAACTTACGTTTCGAGTTGGATTTTAACTTGTTTTTCATGCTTGTTATACTCAGTTTTCACGGGTGCTGCTATCTATAGTGTGTATCATGAAACTAAACAAATGGTTACACGCCACAGAGGTTTAAATTATAAAGTAACTTTCACAAATGAATTTATTGTAGCGTAATATTTTGTAGATTAGTTGTGCCATAATTCTTTTATACTTTAAAAGTGATACGCATCACTAGGATGCTATATATTTCGATAACGAAAGAAATAAACTCACGAAGTGAGGTGCGCTTAGCGGCCATCTTGCATTTAGATAACTAACGTAAGAAGATAACCGTCGTAAGTAGACGCTGGTTAAATTTGAAACCCGCGTTAACGGTAACTGGTGTTTACATTACTAAAATGATCTCGGTGTTAACGTTAATCATGGTAAGATGTTAGTAATGTAAACAAAGCATTACTGGAGAGAGTACAGCAATATGTGATTAATTTTTTTTACCAATAAACAGTATTCATATACAACGTAGCTGTACTTGACTTCCCTATTTCCCATGAGGGTTTCGTTTGTATTGAAGAGGGATCTGTTGCATCTCCTGCTTTCACTTTCAGCATTAAATTTGAATAATATGTCTTGTCAAATTGTTTTAATTTTTTTTTTTTTTTTTTATTTGCGTATTCCTTGTCTAGAGTCCCATGGGTCCTGAATATGTGCAAGTCACTCCCAGTACTGGGTTACTCTTTCCGGCTGTAGATTTTGTAAGGGAGGCTGTCGCAAGAGCTGGCACCAATGATGATTCCGAACCTATTCCAATGGTCGTTAACTGCAAACATGTTCAGAGAGCAGACTTTACTGCTGCACAGGTAAGCACTTACCAAAAAATACATAATTAATTACATAAGGTTAGGTCAATATTGATGATTAGAGTATCTCCTTTGTGCGAATGAAAGATTGTACCAAATTCATTGTCTTGCTTCGAAAACGGCCATTGTAAAAATTAGAAAATTCATTAGCAAGCTTTTGATGAAAAGGCAATAAAACTTGGTGAATACTTGTATATAAATTTTCAGTAGCTTCATGACTATCTTTATCTTATATAACAACTTTTATCAGCAAGTCGAATAGCGATCCATACACAATCCAGTGTTTCAGATTTACAGCTGAATATTCTTTACCTTCTCGTACTTATGGAATATTTGCTAGATGTGGGATTTCCATCCATTTTTCATAATGAACGACATTCTATTTTCAACACTATTTCGGATTGAAAAGAATGTTCAATTTTCCACGATGCTTTGATATTAGTGACATTCATTTCCAACTATATTTGATATGATTAATACTCGATTTTCAAGCGATTATTCTTCGATAATAATTATATTCTGACCTTTTCCTATGAACCATATTCGATTTTCAAGATTTTTTTTCAATGTAAACAATAAATTTTGTTCAATAGTCTACTAGATGGCGTTATCGAGTATCAAAATTGAAAATTCGGAAATCATCATGTGGATTGTCATTGTTTCTTTACGCGGCAACAGAGCCTTCAAATAAACCATTCTACTTACCTACGCTTGTTCTCGTCTTTCTTTGGTTGACAATGTCTCTAGCCGAAAGTTCACTGGGTTGAATGCGTTTCTGTTTTCTCTTTCTTTTTGGTCTGTGTTCTCTCTACGGTTCCTAACTATCTTGTATTCTGCTTAAGTGTGAAACCGAATCGCGTTTTGAATTCATACTGGAGCTCCTCCTACCTGTCGTTATTTAGAAAATAGTGCCAAATTTAAATATACAAAGGAAAGGAATTACATTTTGGTTACTGCACAATTCTTCGACTTTGCATTGCAATATTGATAGAGTGACTTCATCGATAATCAAGTGATAACCATCGAATCATAATTTCTTCGCTTGCAAATCTCATTTGTTGGTTTCTGAAATACAAATCAAACTCATTTTAAATATCGACATATGCAATTTAATCAATGAAATAGAAAAATGAAGAATTTGGAAAGAAAAGGATGCAAAAATGTCAACAAGTTCTTTCGAAAAGTCATAACAAAATGTTCAACATAACCCGCGAATACTGCCTTCAGATACCAAACTTAACTTCCAACTCACATATACAGTTTGATTAGAAGAAGGAAGCAAACATGAATCAGTTGGAAAGTAAAGCATTATGAAGATGTTAATGCATTGTTTTGAAACGTCGAAACTTATTGTTCAATCTAACCTGTGAATATTAATTGATAAAACAAAACTTTTCAAACCCTGAGTTCATTAGCGACACTTAATCAATGACAAGGAAGACATTGATTATCCTTATAGAGTTAATAATACTTTGAGCACTAAAGAAAAAGGAAGGAAAACTTGTTTTGATATTTCGGCATTACACTTGTTATTTCTTAAGAGATGAAAACTGTTCAATTGTAGTAACACATTATTGAATATATTGGAGTGAGTAGCAAGGATACTGTTCTTCATTGTTAGTTGTAGAGTGTACGATATGGTGGCCAGATTTTTGAAACAAAGAAACGGGACATTTTATAAATTTAGACATAAAGAAACGGGACAAAACAGGATAGTTAAATTATGAACAACGTTTGAACCACCAAACAGTGCTAGGAAGATGTTTGATTCAAATAATAACTATCGACTTCATACAAACAATCTACATAATCTGAGGCGTTGGGTTCAGAACGCGAAACATTGCTTTTGACAGAGTAATTTCAGGCAATTGTTTCAGCCAAAACAACACTTGAGATATAAAGTAAAGTTAATAAAATCGTCTAGTAGGAAAAAAGGGACATGTAGCGTCCCGTTAGCAATTTGTCGGGACAATGGGACATGTAACCAGAAAAAGAACAGTCCCGTTAAAAAAAATGGGACGTCTGGTCACCCTAATGTACGATTATTCAGTTATGCTATAGCAGTGAAATAGCTTGTGACATTTGAAAATTTCATATATTGTATTGTTTATTGGAATAATGTGTAATGGATGCTAGTCGTGGTAATTATAATAATAATGCTAAGTATGGAGTTATACCATAATGACATGTATATAGACAGTTGGTTGCTATCTTACGATTTGAGGTTGTTAGGAATAAAATACGCTGAAACTGAAGTTGTTAGTTGTATTTACATATAAGTTGTGATTATGAGTGGTTAAACTTAGTTAGTACGCGCAGGATTAGAGATTAAAGCTTGGCTCATGTAGTTCTGTTGTTGTTTGAACGAAATTCTGGTTGTTTCTCGTAAAGAACCCAAAACCACCATCGAAGTGAATGATGAATAGCATACAATGGTATGATAAAACACACTGGGTTTACTAAGGATGGAAGATATCAATCTGAGATTTAAGAACAACATTACTACCACTTTTGGTTTTTCTACCCACGTACATTGTATCTGTTTTAGTAGTCTTTAATGGTGCTGCCATAAGGTGTTAAAATAAAGTGGATGGATCTAAAACTCCAACCAAAACACTAGACTATATACCAGAACAGTGGAAATAAATTTATTTCTACTATATATATGAAAAGTGATTTTTAATTCTCTTATAAGTGTGTAAATAGTTAATAACTAAATTGCTAGTCAACGATTTAAACATGGTTTTTATTAAACTGTGTAAATATTTGAGACATTTTCCTTTTGTAAATGACTCCCAAATTACTTTTTTTTTCATAATTGATTTGATTGTCATAACAGCACATCAAATTCTCCCTGATTTTTCATAATGGAAGAAACTTAACAATGCGAGTTAAATACATACTTGAAATTTTCAAATGAACAAAAGCAAAATTGACTTTGCCTGGGCTTCATAACCAGTAATAAAGAACAGGGAAGAGGAACATTCTATGTGCACAGAGAATTGACTGTGTCGTGATGGTGTAATGGACAACATACTCAACCGGCAACTGGAAGATCGGGAGATCGAGTCCCGTTCACGGTGGCTATCATTTTTTTCTCTGTTAATTTCAACATTTATCATAATAGAAGGTTATTTGTGGTAAAACGTAATGACATATTTGAATTTTATTTTTTATCTTCGGGCATCTCAGGCCAGGCCGAGCGTTGAATATGTACTTAATGAAATTTCTCACAGAATCTGGGGGAGAAATAAATACAAACTGAGTAAAGAGGAGTTATAATTGAATCGTGTTCGATTTTGACGTGGAATGTTCTGTAAAGCTATAGAAAAATTAAAGTTGTAATATCATTCCTTCCAACAATGTTGAGGTTAAAAACCCATAATTATAAACATATTATTATTTTTATGAACGCTAAGATTGAGGATGTTCGTTATTTGTAAATAAGAATGTTTATGTAATTTTTAGAATGTACCACACAATGTCTGGCATTATGTAAATATCGTAAGTAGAGCACTGCTGATCTATAAATAATTACATAAGATTATACAATAGCGAGTGCATTTCTGAGCGCACAACATAGCAGAATTAGGATAGTAAAAAGACCGAACAGGAGTGGGAGAGAGAGAGAAAGATAGATAAATAGATATATATATAGGGAGAAGTCAGAGATAGTTAACATTATTCGTCGATACTACAGCCGTCACACACTGGAACAAGAGTTCTAATCTCTCTGCTGCTCGTCACTCTGTCCGAGTACACCAAGGAGCCATCTTCGATTCTTGGAAATGGCACCAGTTGACACGACAGTATCTACAGTGAAGGTACGAACTTAATTCTGCTGTTGTTCCCCCTTCTAACACCCTTATCAGTGCTTTACTTACCTTCTAGTTATTAATTAAACCTTTTTTTTTTTAGTAAAACACAGTCAATGTATTTCCCTTATTATCAAAGATTCTGGTATCTTAACAAGAGATACGATTTTCTATTTATTTATTTTTTCAAACCCTTTCTCAATCGTATCCTCACGACTGTTCAGTTCCATATTGCTTTTAAGACTTACATGGTTTATTTTAGATAAAATTACAAGTACAAAGTTTTTAGATAACATACAAAGTCCTTGAACGACATAATAAAACATCATAGAAAAAAAAATATATTGGCAGTGGGTTTGATAAGGGGTGCTCTGTAACACCCTACGGTAAAACATTCAAATACTTTTGGGGTGATGTTGTAAGATTTAAGCCTCAAGTCCACTGGTTGATTGCTTAGTATTTACACATAATCTAACATAATAATTCCTAACTTGTCTTGATTCCGAACGCACAGAATTCTCATAACACTTGATAAAGCAAACCAAAATCAAGTCACAAATTGGACCAACTCACCTGCGATGAGATTGTGGGCAGAATAAAAATGGCGTCTGGACAGAAGATGAGTCGAGCAAACAGGAATTCAAAAGTGTTCTCTAATCATGCACAGAGTCAATTTTGATACAAAGTCCGGCGGGCAACAATGTCGGAAAGTTTTATCATCCAGACTCATTGAATAGGTGTTCTAATATTAGCCGTTGTTACAAAATGTCCGTCGTGACTCTTCATTGTACTAAGAGTCTTGAAGCACTTGTAAATAAAACTACACTTGGCTGGAATGATGCGTTTCTTGCTAAGTCTGAAAGATGTTATATTGAACTACTACAAACGAAGAACTTGTAGATCTGAATATAACTGAGAATAAACTGAAGCCGAACCGAAGATGGACTGAAGCACTCCTCTAACAAGATTGCAGATATACACGAAGTATACCAGAGTTAAACTGTAGTCAAACTGAAGTGAAACTAAAGATAAAGGGATAGGAGTAAAGGCTATTTATTGGAAGTATTGATCAGGTCATTGGCAGGAAGATTGGAAAAATTGGATGATTCAATTTGGTGGTGGAAATTTAGGAAAGGAGAGGTTCTCGGGAATAATCACGTTCTTAATTCTGGACACAGAATTCTAACACGTACACCCAGTGTACTTAGAATCAATTACTGCAATGGACTATCGGATATCGGCAATGGAGACGAATTTTCGTGTGATGCTAACGTTAGTTCCGTTGTCGGCTTTGGTGCAGATGTTAGCTTTCATATTTAATTGTGCTCTGTAGCCGTGTTGTAATATTGATATCCGTATTGAGTTCCTATTGATTTGCTGTATCGTCCTCAATGATCGCTGTTTCACAGATTGCTCATCATACAGATGGCAAGAATCATATTCATATCGAATGTCAAAACGTGAGTTCGTGTTGAACTAATAAATGTTCTCTTGTATTGCTTCCTGTTATTAGATTTCTCTTGATCGAATTGTTTGGGAATGGAGTCATAATCTAAAATATACCTAGATATTAATACTATCATGTTTGACTGAATACGCTTCCTTAAAACAGACATTATCACCTTTTATTGAGATTTTCTTAAAACTAATACAAGTAGTAGCGAAGCTAATATTAATACTAAAATTGCTGCTGGAATTAAAATTAAATATACGAGGTGTTAACAGTATCTTATATCAGTAGGGATATGGATTAATGTATTTGATTTTTGAAGAAATAATTGTTTAAAATTTTGTGCATTTTGACATTGATTTTATTTGTAATCACTGAAATGAAAACTAGTTTGGTTACGCATGCATTTTGGTTACTTGCAGGGGTTCCTAGCTCTAATCCAAGATTTCAAAAAGAAGAATCAACATGTTATATTTCATAATTTGAAACCTGGAGTTGCCAAGATACTTCAAGGAGTTTGTCCGCCACCAGAATTCATCTATGCAACGACAGAAGTAGGATTAATTCAACTTCTGAGAGGTAATAAATACTTCATTCGATGAAATATTGTGTTAGTTGCAAAGTATCTTCCGTGTCTTATATATATCTCTGTCTGAGTATCCATTATTTGCTTATTATTGGAGTGTGAGGGTACTTGGAACACTTGTAATGTTTTGGTCATGGAATCATTACTTTTCAAGTTTGAATCTATAGTAACAACAACGAGGAGTATAATAATAATAAAAACAATAGTAAGGCTGTACGAACGCTAGACAGTTGCACATTTATTTATCTAACAGTAGACAATATAGCTGTTACTTCGTACAACTGTATGCTGATATCATAACTGCGAAGATGTTGAATCCGCTAGACATTTGCACGAAAGTGTAACGTCTTTTTGAATTGACATTTTCATCCCCTCAATGCCATTGCGAGAGGTTGTAACCGTTACTTCATGTACAATTTTCCATGATTTTTAAACCCTGAATATACTGGGGGATATATCCGAATTACTCTGAATTTCGGTTGATTCAATCTTTTGATGAATGAAAAAAAATCATCATTTATATGTGATTTTCATACATTTTATATTTAAATTTTAAAGTACTTAAAACAGACAGAAACGCAATAGGATAGTTCTCAAAGTAACTCTCCAATTGAAGGTTCAGTAATTTGAAACTTGAAGTTTCTCTCAAACTTACAAAAATACTCTTCTTCAAGTGTAATACATTAAACATTTGTACTTTTTTTTTACTTAACTATTTTTTTCGTATCGTTTTTAGTTTTCAGGATTTTACTGAGCTTGATCTCACAAACGTAGATTCATATAACAAACATAATATTAATAATAACCACGGGTGTTACAGACCGAAAAGTCCTGAGCCTACCCCAACGCCATCTGTCCACGATTAGTGGAACTGCGTCCACCTGAGTGACGGCAGTGTGCCCAGCATTGCGCGCTACCTGGCCACGAACAGGCGTATTAGGGGCTTTCTAGACCGAGTGGCCGTCACGTCTTTATACACGTGACTTCCTAGTTTGCCTCACGACGCTGGGTGGACGCCGAAAAGTGGGACTTCAGCCGGGAATTGAACTCCGGACCACGCGGACATGAGTCCAATGCTCTAATCACTAGACTATGGAGCCCCTCATATAACGAACGTTACCGTAAAAATCTACATATTTTGAAGAAATATTTAACGATCAATTCACATCTTTATCAGCTGTATGATGTTGGTATCTACTGCATATGAGTTTGTACAGCCGTAACAATCAGATTTAAGATTTTTTTTTATCTTGATTGTTAACTTTCAAATACATTTTGTACTGTAAAGTTTTAATTTGAAAGGAAACTTAAATTTTCTTCACAAATTTCACTTCTTGATTTAAAATATTCTTAATATTTCATCGGAGATAATTAATTTCTTCCAATTTCTTTTATTTTCCATTGTATATCTGCATTTTTGCAAACAGTAACAAATATTACTACATTTATAAGTACAGGAGGTAATTGAAAATAAGACTGTGGTATATAAGTGCTTATTTTATCATTATTATGTTCTGCCGGTGTACGATAAACAGCATAATAAATATTACTATAAATTTAGTTGTTTTTCTATGTACTTACCGTGAGCAAAGACTCCTTGGGAAAAACTCAATCAACTTTAACACTTTATTTGTCTGTGTCGTTCCCGTGGAAGAGCAGGTTATTTCTGCACTTTAACATGCTTCGATGAACAACTCATTTGTCACCAAACGAAGCTGACCGCGTGTTGACTACAACATGAACTTTCACATTTTATCACCAGATGGATATAGCATCGCTCAAATAAACATAGGTTTGCCCATATGGACTGACATTGATCAATATAGATAGATATCGGTTAACTCACTATTTTTTAATTTTAATTTATTCACTATGAACAAAACGTTTTGTAAAAACCCTAAACTTACCCTAAAAACCGGACTGTCGTGTTTACAACCGAACGTTTTGCAAACTAACTTTCAGTCAGTAAGTCACTGGCTAAAAACACACTAACATTCGCTACCACCTTTGTAACCGATTAGCCGCAGATCCTTTGGTAGAATGTTACCTTTGTATTTGGGAGCTATTGAGTTCGATACTCGGCCGACTGTACTGATTGAAGTTTTTGAGGATTTTTCTTAAGTCACTCCAAATTAGGTCCTGGCCGAATCCTTCCCACGCCCTTTCCCCTGTCGTTTCTCGGCCTGAATCACACATGTCAACAGCCATAAATAAATGTTATTCCATCCGAGAATACACACTGTTCGTTTTCACCGACTTTGTGCTCTCCTCAGGATTTCAGTAACATGGGACAGGCTGTGTGGTAGAGTGCTCACCGTTGATGCTTGGAGTTCTCGGTTCGATCCCAGCTCATGTCATGTGGAATTTGTGATAAACAAACACCATGTGCCTGGGTTTTCTCAGGTTCTCCCGTTTTCTCTCACTTTCTTCATTCCACCAATTCACCCATCACCAACATCCATTTGGCCTGAACCAAAGTTGCCTAAAGGCCTTAAATAAAATTTAAATTAAAATGAGGCAGGTTCACCGCTTAACTACTAGGGAAACTTAGTTTAATTCTATGATTAGCATTCGATTTGCAGGGGAAGTAGTTCGTATTCCCACTTCTTTGCAAAAGCCTTATTCCAAACCTTTCTCAGGCAAGTTGAAGTCTCTCTTTACAAAATTTGTAATTCACTTTCATTCTACGACGAATTTTATGGTGATGAATATAAAAATGATAATTTATTAATTGATAATTTTCTGCTTTATCAAATCTTTTCTGTTTCAGGTTTGAAAAGTTCCGTAGAAACAGCCGATTTGAAGCTTGACCTGGATCCTCCAGACATCACAGCAAGCAGCAATGAAACTAGATGCTAAGAATATGGAACTGTAATATCGAAATTTTGCTCACTGTTTCGTTTTTGTTCCTTTAAACTATTATAACAACATGTATCACTCACTCTCATAAACTTGTTATTTTAATTTGTATATAACGTTTAAATATTTCATGAAAGAACAAATTTGAAATAAAGAAAAGCAGAGGCGAAATCTCTCCTTACACACATCTCAGATGGGGTTTGATTTATCCTTTTTAACTTGAATTTGCTTAGTTCAAGAAGTTCAACCAAGTTCGTCAGTCCTAAGAAGTGGTGAAATGGAGGATGGATGAGCCAAATTCCTTGGCGACAGCATGTAAGAGGAACACTGGAAGATGGCGCAAGGTTCATGATGTTCGAGCCTTAGGGTTGGTGGCGGTGGGCGTGATGGGTTAGGGCCGCCACCAGCTTTATGGCTTGAAGATGATCAAACTTGCAACCTCGCACCAACTTCTAGTGTTCCTCTTCCATGCTGTCGCCAAGGAACTTGGCTCATCCATTCTCCATTTCACCACTTCTTAGGGCTGACGAACCTGGCTGAACTTTTTGCACCTCTGGTGTTATTGCTCGGATTTAACAGCTTTTTGTACGTGTATAATATATACATACTTGTCTTTCGTAGCTGCGGCGCTGCCCCCAGACCGCCATGGTATACTGCACCCCGAACTGGGTGAGTTTCGGGGCCTGCGTCTCCATTATCATAACCAGACTCTCCAGGAGACTGCGCCCTCTGCTGTAGATCTTCCCTCATACCCCCGGGGGCTGCACCTCCATAGGGGAGGGTTGCCCCATTTATTGTAACCTACTCGTAATGGTACACCTACATACCAAATTTAATTTCTCTTTAGGAGTCCAACATTTTTACGAGTTTGGGGAAAATTTTGTGGATCCCTGATAACATTGTTGCCATCTGGGATACGAACCAACACTTAAACGCAATTTTTCAAACAAGGGCTGCAATTAATAGTCGTATACGTCGCGATTCCTAAACGGACCAAGAAAGAAGCAAAACTACCTAAGTTAACACAGGTTTTCAACTTAAACTGTAAGGAAAATGAGCAGTCAATTGCAGAACAAACTCTTGCTGAGAAGTGAAGCTGAAGTTTCAAACAACAGTGATGTGTTAAGTGTCAATGATTCTAGCGTGGGAACAAACAAAATTGAGCCAAAAATCAAATTACAGGAGGGCCCACTGTATACAGAGGAAAGGGGGCCCACTGAATACAATTATCATAGGGGCTCACAGATATGTTAATCCGGTGCTGCTCTTAAGTACGCACAAAATTTTATATTAATAAACTTAATAGTTTTCAAGTTATAGAGTTTTAGTTTCCTGCAGGACTTTATGGACTCCCTGTATAGTTTTGTTTGTCTTAAATCCTGTTACAGCCTAGTTTAAGATTACTCTATAATATATCTAGATGATAACTAAATAAATAGTTACATGGCATGACTGCGAAATGCAATCGAATTCTACAATTATACAAGACAAACCAAGGATCCTTCAAATTAAGACAGCTATGTTAATAGCAAGCAAATGTGACAAATTGTAAGCTATTTCTATTTTCTCTGTCCGAAGGTTTCCCACAACTAAACCAAATTTGATGAAAACATGGGTAGCTCAATGTAAAAGGAGAGATCAATGGAAACCAGAATCCTCATACGTATGCTCCGATCATTTTCTACCATTTGATTTTGAAAGAAGTGTGTGTGCTAAATGGAAACAGCCAATATTCGTTGCGTTTGATCCATGGACGTAAGAATATAATAGGACTAGTAACAAGCAACTCACTCAATGTTATAAAAATGGGACGGCTGAGAGTGCAGTTTGTCATTCCAACATGGCGGATCGCGCATACTTCCTGGAAACGAAGCAGACGATATTGTGAATGTGCAAATAAATTTTAATTATCTAAATTTGTCCTTAACTACTAATTATTATAAAATAAGTGTTATTGCAATACACTTCCTTCTCAAGAGCAGTGATCATTCAAATCTTGAAACCTGATATTATTTCACTATTATTAGTAAAGAAAAAAACTTAAATATTGCTTACCTGTTTATCCTCACATACCTTAAATTATTTTCCATAAATTAAAATAAAATTAATTAAAAGTGGCTCAATTAACATTACTTCTTATAGCCAGTTGCAATGTTTGGTCAATTCAACATGGCCGCAAGGCGCACTTCCGGCCCATAAATTTTGGCTTGTTACTAGTCCATACGTCCATGGTTTGATCAAAAGATAGCGAGACAACTGTTATTCAAAGTAATTTGCGAACTGCAAAGTGTGGGATTTACAGTTGTAGGTTGTGTGAGTGATTGTGGGGGTGGGAACGTTTCGCTATAGAATGAACTAGGTTTGAGTCCTGCACAACGGATGCTACAGATGAAGAATTTATTGTTTTGTCTGCCTTGCAAAGTTTTGCAGAAGACACAGACAACACAGAAGAAATGGCAGGCCAAGGGCAAATACCAATGGTTCTCATTTTAGCAGTGATACTAATACTGAGTGATACTGACACCGCAAGCGAGACGAAGTGCATCAGATAGGTGAGACTTCAGAAGATGGCTTGAAATATCTGGGTGGGTGGATAGCCAGGAAGCATAGAAAAAACATATCCGAATTTGGAACTAAGCACTCAAGAGCAAACACCATCATGCCATGATTATACTATACCAGACTGGGTCTCACACCTGCCATATGGAGGTTTGACTGCTCCAAGTCACTTTCTTTGAGAAGATTAAGGAAACGGAAGAAGTATTCACAGGCATCGTCGGAGAGGACATTCCTAAAGGCACAGGCGTTGTAAAAAGTATCTCAAGGTGGTGTGGAAACCTGTGTATTATTATTGTTGTTAATGGGGATGTTGTGGGTTCGATCCCCGCTGCAGTCAATTTGGTACTTCTCAGTGCTTCACTAATATTACGATTGCATACACATGTTAGAGTGATTGCAGACTATTATTTCTTGAGCATTTCTTTTCCCTCGTTTATGTGTGTGTCAAAGGATATCTTCTTTCTTTTTATTAATTCAGGTATATTCATTTATTATTTGGGTACAGCATGTGTATCAATTTGGTGAGAAATATTTAACATTGAAAAACAACAATAATATTAACTTTTTTTTTTTTAAATGAACGTATGTAGGCAAAAGTGGCAAGTTTTTACTTGTATCTGTATGCACGCAGAGAGAAAGTGACCTTCAGTGACGTCACGTGTGACGTTTGTTTACCTCGCACTAGGCAACCTCTCCTTCAAGGAACCTTGCCTGGAGAGTACTACAACTCCTAGTTGTGCTTGTACTTTTCTGGGTCTCATAATGGTGAACATCTTGAAACGACACAGTTTCACAAATCCTGGCTGGGAATCGACAAAAACTGAAACGCACCCAAGATTATGATCACCAAGATCACACACACAATTCCTGGCTAGGTGAAGTCAAAAACTGCAAAACCAAAAACAATCCAGGAATATAAATAGGGTCGCCAGGAGCCTAGAGTACCCACGCAACGCATCTAACCTAAACTCTAGCTCCAAATATTTTCTACACCCCAGACGAGCGGCGCAGAAATGTCTTCCAGATTTAAGAACATCTGAGAAAGGGGATTCCAGATCCTTGTGTTCGCTGCGAAAATAAAGCAAACAATAATTTAGAACGAGGGAGGAAATACCGATAAGGCGACACCTCCAATCTTTTTAACTAGATCGTTGGTTCATACTCTGAAGTACCAGTTGGTTCAGATTAGCGATAGATTAAGAAAGAAAACGCAAATCTTTACTTGGGAATTATCTCAAACGATCATACGCATGTGAATTCATATGTGACTCATACTATGTCTTTACTCACTTCGAAGTCTACAGGGTGGCAAAAGACCATGTCTTACCTTTACCTTAGTAGGGCCCACACCTGTAGTCTGGAATCGCAATTCCTGAAATAAAGACGACGAACACAAAGAATGACGGTCGCAACTCAATCTAAACGTCGTGTCATAACGCAAAAATGCAAATAATATCAATTCACTTAAATCACATACTGGAGTCACCTCATATGTCAACGCAGAATAAGCAGAAATTCAATATATAGTTCCTTTCACAAGTTATCACATCTCAGCTGGTACTTCAGAGTATACACGACAATCTACAGTAGTTAAAAAAATTGGAGGTGTCGCCTTATCGGTATTTCCTCCCTCGTTCTAAATTATTGTTTTTTTTTCGCAGCGATCACAAGGATGTGGAATCCTCTTTCCCAGATGTTCTTAAATCTGGAAGACATTTCTGCGCCGCTCGTCTGGGGTGTAGAAAATGTTTGGAGCTAGAGTTTAGGTTAGATGCGTTGCGTGGGTACTCTAGGCTCCTGGCGACCCTATTTATATTCCTGGATTGTTTTTGGTGTTGCAGTTTTTGACTTCACCTAGCCAGGAATTGTGTGTGTGATCTTGGTGATCATGGGCTTGGGTGCGTTTCAGTTTTTGTCGATTTCCAGCCAGGATTTGAGAGACTGTGTTGTGTTACAATCTCACATGGAAGAAACAATTTCCAAAGTTGAAATGGAGGCAACTTCCGATTTTTTCTGTACATCAAGCCTCTGTAGGTACAGATACAATTGATATTAAAGAGTGAAAAGTATGTGACTGGACCAGGGATCGAAGCCGGGACCTTTGGGTTACCGTACCAATGATGTACAGAACAAAATCGTAAATTGCCTCCATTTCAACTTTCGAAATTATTTCTTCCGTGTGAGATGTTCACCACTATGAGACACAGGAAAGTCCAAGCACAACTAGGAGTTGTGGTACTCTCCAGGTGGTTTCGAGAGAGAACATCGACATCAAGAGTGGGAGGTGTGTGATTGGGAAGTGGGTCGACTGGGTGGCGCAGTTCCCAAAGGTCCCCGGTTTGATCCCCTGTCCAGTCACACACTTTTCACTCTTTAATATCAATTGTATCTGTACCTACAGAGGCTTGATGTCAGTGGCGATTCTAGAGGAAAAAAACTGGTGGGCCAGCTCTCAACGTTGCATTTAGGGTGGTATTTAGCAGGGGGAAGGGGGGAAATTCCCCCTCACGTACTTTTTTTATCCCCCTCACATATTAGATTTTTTATCCCTGGGGGGAATAGTATAAGGGAGGGAACATTGTTTCATAATGAAAGTCTATTTTAGATCCATTATTTTTGTACCGAAGTCTAGCGCTCTAACCATCAGGCTACAGAGAAGCTAATCAGTGCATGGAATTTACGGAGGGAAACTTATAGTTAACTGCCAAATTTACACTGGATAAAATGACTTGATTGAATTTTACACTACATAAAACGGCATTAACAGTCCCTCCCTCTACACACACACACACACACACTTAAAAATCTATAAATACCACACTTCAACACCAATTTAGACCTAACTCAGTGAAGAAAATACACCCCAACCCCGGCGGTCCAATATTTGCCGCTATCGGTCCGGCGTCGGGGAAGGGTGGGTGAAAGTCGGGAAAAAGTCGCATTTAAATTCGGTCCACCGGTGGCCCAATACCAAATGGGCGGGTTGGGCAAAAATAATTGTTATGGAAGGGCCTAATGAACGAAGCTAGGAGTTATCGAACTAGCTTAAACTGATCCTTGCAGTGTACCAATCACACCAGGACATTTTGTGAAAATGGTTGGCAAAAGGGTGGGAAAATTTTTTTGCCTTCTTTGTCCCGACTATGGGGTTGGGATTTGGTCGGGACTGAGGAAAATGCCGACCATGTCCTAACAAGGCGGGAATTGGCCACCAACTATCTCAGACAGTCAATAGAAAACAATTGCAATTAAAATCAGTGATTGTCACGATACATCCACAATAGCCATTAATTACTTCATTAAAGGGATTAAAAAATCGATTGCAAATGACAGTTAGGATCGTCGGGCTTCACTCGGCAATTGTTTTGAACCCGACTCTACACCGACGATTGAAATGTGGGCGGCAGCATTTGTATGGGCCGAATTCTGGCAGAGGGCTGTAACGCTCTAATATTAAAATATGCTTATTGCATTAAAACATATTTATCTCTTAATTTCATTCGTCTTTTTACAGAAATCTGAAATGAAAAATACAAGGCAAGCAAATACAATAAAACTAACTACATTTTTCATGTTTTCGTTTGAATGTTGGAAACATTTGGATTTTAAACTATATTTCAACTAACATTTAATTTCGTTAATAGGACGTTAATCGATGACATAGATTGTGCTTTATGTGTGTTTTCTAAGGCGACATATTACACTTATTGAAAAATAAAAATTTAATAGTGCGGCGATGATCAAGGTGTTGAAGAAGAAAAGCTGCATATAAGAAAGAAAAAAGGAAAGTATTCTTTATTTTTATTTGTACATGATGGTGAACAACGCGCAGGGACTCCATTCTAGACTGCCTGGTAATACAGGTACCGTTAAAGAGCAGCAAATTAACAACGTGGATCCATGGATGAGTGGATAGGACGACGAGCTACCAACGAGAAGTGCAGAATATTCCTGTGTTTGAACCCCACAGCAGCCACTGGGATTATTTACTCTTGGAAAATTAATACAGTTAATCATGATGAGAGCAACAGATGAAATGAAACTAACTGTGTGTGTACGAGTAGACAGCATTCTTGCCCAGAGGAGGACCGACCCAGTTTTCTCCATTGGGAAATAAGATGATTAAAAAAAAAACACACAAAAAAAAAACAGCAACAAAGATTTCTACTTTTTATTTGTAGGTCGGACTAGAATTTCCTATATTATTTTTATAGTAAGAAGTAAGTCGGACAACGATTAGCGTTTTGTCGTTTTCGGTTTAAGCTACTGGTGGTATAATTTCGAAATAACACCGCATTGCCTATAAGCAATAAATTTAATGTTTAGATGATGTGGTCTTCCCTTTGTTACAACGTTGTTGATAGTGAAGACTTCTAAAAGGTTTTAAAAACAAAAAATACTGTGTTAAATAACTAAAAAACAATAAAATAACTACTTGAAACTTGTTCTAAGAAATTATAAAATCGTTTAGAACTCGACAAAATGCAGTTTCTAACATACACTGTGACTCTTAGAAGAAGCTTATCATTGTACTATCATGGCCAAAATAATGTTCACATGACTTTATTATACACGATTTTTCTCCAACCCTAGAAGATAGACAACCCAACTGACGTAGAGGGAGCGATGTGTGATTCTGAGAGTGTGTGCGTGAACGAGCAAGGGTTGGATATTTTTTTCTTTAAGAGAAATCGTTATCGCATGTCCTGGCTTCTGGAAAGATATTTATGGTTTCTTGTAGTATGTACGAAAGAATGAAAAAAGA
Source organism: Lepisma saccharinum (assembly GCA_022664845.1). Classification (NCBI taxonomy): domain Eukaryota; kingdom Metazoa; phylum Arthropoda; class Insecta; order Zygentoma; family Lepismatidae; genus Lepisma; species Lepisma saccharinum. The sequence goes on from JAGDQP010010952.1 coordinate 49,754, forward strand.
GAGAGAGAGAGAGAGATCGCATTTGAAACAGCAAAACAGGGAACCTAACGCAATTTTACTTTAGTTGGGCCATTAGTATAAATTTACTGAAAGACTTAATTTAAATTGTCCAGTAAAAAAATCCTTACCGAACATAAAGAAACGAAAATGAACGCTGAAACCTATGGTTACTAGGTAATTATTTATTTCTTAATGAATCGAGTATTCCATAGAACACTAACGTTATGCACGGAAGACAAGACAAAACGTCTGTTTCTATCAGTTCTTAAAAATGGGGCACGATATTTATGCTTTATAATTTCTGATATTATGTTGTCATTTACGTTACAAAGATGTTAGCAGCAAAATACACAAAATATGTTGCATGATATATATCACAGTCATATTCAATCCACTAGTGGATGAGGTCTTTCTCCGAAGGGAGGAGTATATATATATATATATATTGATGTTCAACAGATACAAATAAAAGTATGAATCTTTGAGCATCATATGGAGAATATCTTAGATAAATTAAGATCTTTCCCTTTCCAGAAAAATATATGTGTGTGTGCGTGCATGTGATAAACGTAGATATGAGTATGTTTCGTTCCAAACGGCCAACATATCTAACTTTGGAGAGTGTTGGTTTCGAATTCGGGAGGTCCTGACAGCGGTTGACTGTCCTGACTTAGGATTTCCCAGTGTCTTCCTCAGCCACACCAGGCATGTACCGGGATGATACCTTCACTTTACGTCCTGGCCGACTCCCTACCGCATTTCACAAAACCTTATCTTGGAGTGATCCATAGGTGCCTAAAAGCTATAAATAAGATCAAACCCAACGAGTAAAGTATATAAACCTGTCCCTCTGTGAATCGGCATATTGCTTCTTAATGCCGTGTTGATGGATCGACATGGAGACCGAGATCGATCAAGTTGCCGTAGCTCAGTTGCTATAGCGTTGGCTTAGTAATCGAAAGCTGTTAGTACTACCATCTATCCTGACTGAAGTAGTACCGGGCAATTTTCCTCACGACACGAATAAAATAATGTTTATAATAATCTGCAGAGATAGAATAAACACACACACACTCACATAATGACAGAGAGTGTGTGTAGGAGAAGGAATTAGTAAGAGAGAAAGAGAAAAAAAATAATTGATTAAGTCATGGAAAGAAAGAGAAGGATAGAGAAAGATCAATGAAAACCTTGAAACTAGATTGATGTATTATTACCTAAAGAACAAACGCAAACACAAGGTTTACTTTCTGATTCTAGCTAGTGATGCTTCTTTTCTCTCAGACCCAAAGAGAATTTCTGATTGAGTTCTGTAAATAGTTGAAGGTTTAGTCGAAAAAAAATGGCGCTGACTGCGGATCGAACCCGGGTCACCGGAATGAAAGGTGAAGACGAAACCATTAAACCACACATTTCGCTTCTAAAATTCTACGCAACACATGTTATAGTTGTCCTGTGTTAAAGAAGTACCGTACAAGAAAACTTGACGCTTCAGGTCAATGACTTCTTCGTATTTGCACTGTTAATACACAGATACTTTAGTATGAATCTTCCAATCAATATTCGTCGTCGTCTCCTTTTTCTACAAGGACGTTCCTACCAAAGGGAATTCGGCTAGTTGCTTCCACATTTATTAGTATTCGACGTTCACGAACAGAAGTGTCTATTCGATTGTTCACTTTTGCCTTGTAAAAATATCTTCGGCAACAAGAGGGGTTCGAACCTACATTAATCACTTTCAATACTCAGTAGTCTGACGTCGTTCCACTGGACTAATGTTCTTAGCTGACGCTATATCTCCAGAAATATTATTACTATGTTCAGCGGCCGGTTTCTCAAAACTTTTGGAACAATTTTATTAGTCTCTACACTATTAATATCAATTCGCTTCACAAGTCCCTGTTTCTCAAACTTACAGTTGTAAAATACTAGCTACAAGTCAACGGACTAGTATCACAATGTGACTAGTATTACTAGTGATTCTGTTTCTCGAAATAACAGTGTAGTCGTCTACACTTATAACCCACAAGTAAATGTCCACAAGTATCTGCAGACTTTTTGCGTATGTAGATGGATCGTTACAAGCCAAGATTTACTTTTTACTAGAAAAGTATAATTGATAAGAGTTTGGAAACGGAACTACGTACATACATTTTTCAAATGGATTCTAATTTTATATAAAAAAGATATGGTATAGTATCAAGTAATTTTGATACTATAAAGTGTTTTGAGAGGTTGTCTTGAGGATCTAAAATCTGAAATCTGAAATCACATCGTTAATAATTTCTAGTACATGACATTTCTGGAATAGAATAATTGCTTTCAGTTAACTTGAATCTGAAATTATTTGTAATCAGTTACTAAAGCTTATATTGAAAGTATGCGTCTGAAATATTTCACTGTGGCAAGTCTTGATTAGCGTAAATATGCACGTAGGTATTAATTTGTTTCTAACTATACAGTTCATGATCATATTTCATGTAAACTTGTATCAAAAGATAAATTTTCATTTGAATTCTAAAATGATTCCAACTTTACTCAATGTATCAACATAATAATGATTTTCTTGTGTTGCCTCATTTAAATGTAATACTATTTTTCTTGTGTTGCTTCTAAACAGAATAAGAGAAGACAATTGGGTAATATTTGTTTTTAGAAGTAGAGTAAAAAGTTGTTTTTTGTTTTGTCTAACTTTGGTTGGCTTGCAATTTAGATATGTAATTCTTTATGGCTAACCTAAGTTGGCTCATCTTTTCGTTTATCATCGTGCGAACATGATTTTACTTCACTATACTTTTTGAGTTGAAAAGCAGGAGGAAGGAAGGAAAAATGTGGCGTTATGTTGAAAGAAGTTTCGGGCGTGAGCCCCTGCCTTCACTGTGAATTGTTCTGGCGAGATTGAGGAAAAGTAAATGAAATGTATCAGAGTGCAACTGTCGCAACCCTGAGAAGTGTAGGAAATGCCGGAACTGATGGATGAAAAATGGTTGTCATGACAACTGAGAAGAAACAAGAAGTACGCCTATTGCCTGGAACTTGAATCGCTTATGATGACTTTCTAGGAAGAATCTTGTGTTGTAATGACGAAAAAAAATTATTTCTGCATGGCTGAGAAAAGGTGTTGTAGAATTTCAGTAGCAATTGGAAGCTTATCTATTAGGTTGTCAGCAGAGTTGAAGCGAATTAAATCCTGGTTTAGTGTATCCATTAAATCTGACGAAACAAGGTCCTTGAAGAACTGGAAGAAATCTTTTAGTGAATCACAAATGTAAGAAGAAGCTGGAGAAACAGTCTGTCCGGATGCTGGAGGGACCCCCAGAATTGACTTTCTGGCAGAATCTGCGCTTTTTGAAGAGATTTTAGTAGAATCTGGAGGGATGGACGTCTGGCCGGCTTGGCGCTTCTGTATGAATTTCTGTAGAGTGGGGCACCCACGATAATTGGCGGGGTGAGGGCCACCACAATGCACACAGATGGCCGCATCTTCTCTTGTTTCCTTTTGGCAATCGGCTGTTAGATGTTTCTCTGCACACTTGAGACATCGTGGCAGGTTGAAGCACGAATTTTGAACGTGTCCAAAACGTTGACATTTATGGCATTGGATTATAGCAGGTCCTCGATACGGCTCAACTTGGATGACGTGATGAAGAAGATATTTCATCTGCTTGATATCGGAAGGAAGTTGCTCTTTGTTTAGTGTAACCAAAAAGAGTGGATATAAAATTTTCTTGCCCGACGCTTTATCTGTGCCATGAAGTTGACTGACTGAAATTACAGAGAAGCCCCGAGGAGTCAAATCAGCAGCAATATCCTCAATAGGGGTGTCCATCGGTAGTTTGCGCAGAACCACTTTGAGTGGACGATCATTTCGTTTGTTTTCTACTGCGAATTGAAGTTTCTGCTGTAGACAGTAAGTTTGTATCTTGTCAAAATCTGCTTTGCACTTGGTTTGAAATTTGATGAATTCTCCAGTATGGTAGATGACAGGACGTGAGGTACAAATGGCTGCCAAACTCTTACAAAAAGGATAGCGATTTGTGATGTCATAGATGAAAATAGCAGGTATCTTTGGTGCTTTTGAAGATCTGTTCGAATTAGATTTTGCTTGATCGTCCTGTGAAGAGACGTTAGACTTTTCCGGATTTAAAACTTGAAATGAATTGTCCGTGACAATAGGTGTAGGGCTAACTGGAGTAGGAATTTTAGCTGTTTTCTTCGGTTTTTGAAAAGTATCAACATCCATGGAGGTTTCATCTGAAGAAGCAATCTCCGGATTGGAAAGTGTACGAGGCAACACAGACGAAGTTTCAGCATCCTCGGAAATGACGCTCTGTTTGGCCAGGTAATCGCGGGCCGCACACTCGTAGTGGGCCAGGTTTTCATAGTAGTCCGGTTCGGGATGACGCCTATAGTATCTCTACAGTTTAGAATAATCTAACGGATCAATTACTGATCGGAAATTCGGACTTTTTATTACACGAATCATCTTTTTCAATCGTTTGGGATCATATT
>JAGDQP010010953.1:0-20682 GCA_022664845.1 Lepisma saccharinum
ATATACACGAGTCAGCAATTGGAGTGTTAATTCAATAAATGTAATATGCTTGTATTGTTTTAATTTATACAAGCTAATTTGCATAGACAACTCTTGTGAAACATGTTTAAAAATCTTAGACAGCCTGTATGAAAATCTTACTGTGCTTGATAACTATAAAATTATGGGTGTTTTTAAACATAGCAAAAATGTATAGCTAAATATATTTCTGTAAAAGATTCTTTAATCGTAGAATCTATTTTAGAATATTATGAGTTGCAATTGGTCACTTATGCAGTTTTTGTCGGATAAGAACTTATGTATTAAATAGACTGTTTGAGTAGAATCTGAAAATTAAACTCCATAAATTTCGATAGAGATGTGTGTAACACACTTGCTGAAATAACACACATGCTGCATTCAGAATTATATATATGTCAAAGGGCTATTCTAAAGCTTATCTTCCTGTCTAGGTCTTTGTGTTTTGACTTTCAATTGAATTGAATTAAATTTTATTTATGGTCTTTGGGCCTCTAATGCTCAGCCCGAGAAAGTGGAGGGTAAAGGATTAGGTAAGATGTCAGTCAGGACCAACATTGAAGGTGCCATCCCGGCATTTACCTGGTGTGATTGAGAATAAACTCTGGAAAAACCTCAGTCAGGATAGTCGGCCATTGAGATTGAACCAACGACCTCTCGAATTCTACACCGTAGCTCTAGCACTGAGCTACGGTGGCTCAGTTTTAGTCTTTCAAGTTTTCTACTAGCAGTAATTAATCCAGTGTTATGCAATATTTTACATTTGGCTCCACATCAAGAATTAATCTCTTTTGAATTATGGCAGGCGCACTCCGGAAAATGAAAACTGGAATGGAACAAATATTTCTGTCTAATAGGAGTGTGCCAACACTTGCTGAGGAGAGGGAGTGGAGCAAATCATACTTGAAGATACGGATTTAGTACGGTACCGGTTTATTCCGCTTCAATTTCCTCTTCGACTACTTTTATGCAAATGTTTTACTAAGTTTTGTCTTTCATTTTATTTATATCGTAACGTGAAGTTGCTATCTGCCCCGGTGGTAATGATTACGATTCTATGGAAGGATAAATAAAAATGTTGTTTCCTACTAAAGAATATTGTTAGTTCTTTCTCAAACCATTACTTATATTGTACCATGAAACCTACAAAGATAAATTCCATGGTATACAGTCCAACTTAACTTTCCGAACGCACTTTTTTCTTCGTGGGAAACCTACTGCCTACAGTTCAGTGCCAGATAGATGAGATTAATTAATACCCTGTTTCCTGAAACTTCTTAGGGACTCATCTCAAATCTACCCGGTAAATTAAGGAATGGTACCTAGAATGAAAGCTTTGTCCGATTGTTTTCAAAGCATTTGCCTGGTTGTCAGGAAATTGAGAGACTGCCTCTTAAATTTGGTAGGAATTGAGAGCTAACTCAGCTGAGAAATGCTAATTGTCTTATACAAATAATATAAATAAATAGAGAGAGAGAGAGAGAAATAAGAAAGAAAGAAAGAGAGAGAGAGAGAGAGAATAAAATAAATATAAAAGCGATCCACTGAGTTACTGTAAAATACGTACGAATACAAGAAGCATTGATACATTTTGTGGTGAAATATATTGCCGTAGAGACAAGTTATCGAGGAAAATATTGTCGAAGGAACGAGTTATCGTGGGGCAAGTTGTCATAAGCATGATTTTTTGCAGAGAGAGTGGTCGCAATAGCGTTTGTTGTGGGCGATGTCGTAGGGATTGTTTGTCGTGGGGAGATTTGTCATAGGAACAAGTTGCCCAGGATTGAACTTTTCTAGCGGATCAGTTGTATTGGAACCAGATGTCGTAGGAGCTAATTGTCGCAGAGAACGAATTGTCATGGTATGCATTAATCGGACCGACTTGTCTGGAAACAAATTGACCTGATTCCGGTTATATCTAGTTAACGTCTGCGATCCTAGAATATGTTTGGTAATCATTTCATTGCGAGTAAACGTAATCTTATATGTAAGAGTCAGTAAAAGGATTATTTTTAGAAGAATCTTGGAAGACTTAAATTTGTTAACAGTGTCTTCAAAAACTGTATATGTTATAAGATCAATTCAAGTCCTGGCACACTGAGAATCAAACTACACTTAATATAATAAAGTGCACAATATGTTCCAAAAAATGTTCACAATATGTTCCAGTTTTACTACATTTTTAGAGCATAACACCCTAACTTTTCGTGACTCGTAATTTGAACTCACCACATTTTTAGTGCACAACATATGAAATTCTGGTGTGTTGGTACGCAATTTATGCACAAAAAATTCATTTCATAGTGGCAAATGTACTAAAAGTGATCTGAAGACGAACTCTAAATAATGTCAAGTACAGTAAATATGAATTTAATGTGTACAAAATATGCACTATGCGTAAAAAGCCAATAAAAAGACATACTGACTACACAAAAACTCACGGTTTTGTTTAGTACCTTCACATAAAGTTCGCATGCGTTCACATAAAGTTCATGTTTAGTGTATAGTTCCTGTGTGCTTCTTGTACCAGAAGATTTTCAGTGCAATTGCTTGGTATCTGTAGTTACTTCGCTAAACGTATGTCTACACAGAAATCACAGTATTAGTGCTAACTTGATTACGGTTCAAATTTGATATGTGTCGTTCTAGAAACAAATGCATCAATTAATAGCTTGATTATTAAATTTTGTACTTACAGTTAACAAACTTCATACTTTCTTAGAAGAAAATCGTACCTCTGTCAAAGAATATATTTACAAAATATTATGTACAATGACTAAGTATATCTTGAAAGCTCCATGATGCTTTTGTATGCAGATCGTAGAAGATATAATACACATAAAGCCACAACTAAGGCTAACTGACGCGCTCTATGAAGGGCGTGAGTGGATACTTTCTTAATATTTAACGAAAAAATACGTTTAAAGATGTGATTATAATTATTTGAATAAGTAAACTCCGCCATATATGATAGAATGTGCAGATGATAGAATTGCATGATAAATTATCAATAATGCATAACAGTTATCAGGGATGAACGTAACGCTTACTTGTGTGCAGCAAGCGGATATTTTTACAACACCTAGAGTTTTACTAATTGACTAAAAATATCATATTTGTCGTCAAATATCGGCCTGATCCTTAGGTGTCTAAAGGCCATAAGTAAATAAATACAAATTTGTCGTCAAATAAAAGGACCGAGTGGCCTCAAAAAATTCCGATTTGATGAATAACATTTAGTTCATAATTTTTTTTGTATGTATAATTACTTCAGTGTTTCCTATTGTATCATTAAGAAAAAAGGGATATTCGTCAATAGAGAGAAAATTCCAGCCCCCGTAGTCTGGTGGTTACGGTCAGAGATTCCGGACAACTAATGTTAAGACGACGCAGGTATGAACCGCGCTAACTTAAGTTATCCTGACTAAGGTTTTCCAGGGTTACTATCAGGAGATGATAATAAGACAGATGACAGGATGGGGCCAAGAATATGGAACCTTGTCTCTATATTTCCACATCCTCCTTTCTACGACTTATTTTCTTTGCAGAGAGAAGTAGACGCTACGGCCTCTAGCTTTAAAGTACTATAAATGACAGACATTTACAATTTCAATACCGTATCAAAGTTTCAGCTTTCGAAAGCTGAATTTAATCGTTAGAATTAGTTTAATTATTATGATAAATCTCATACATTTAGTATTCAAGATGAAACTATTTCAGTAATTATTACCAGCACCGTCTATTGCTGTACCTAGTTAAGTCAATTACAGTTATGAAACGTCGAATAGTAATGTCGAACTACCTGAGCATTTTTGGATACAATATATATATATATCACAACTTGAGAAGGCTTGTATGCGAAGCAACTACCGTTGAAAAATCACATACGTTATTGAAAGATATCGCAAGTCATTCATAGAACAAGAGTTATCTGAAAATCAAATTCAGAATAATAATTTAAGAAAACTACAAATTGCAGGGCTACTCGTAACTAATATTTGAGTCAACCTTCTTAATTTTAAACTAGTGGATCACAACTGACGACAAAGTTTGTAAAATAAAATTTGACCGCTTTTTTGGAATTCAATTATGCCTGAATATCTGCAATTGCCAATCACTTTCAATTCGCGAAAATACGCACTCAAATATTCGCATGAAATATATTCAGTTTCTTGCGTGTAAGCAAAAATTAATAATTAAAGAAATCATCATTCATAGACGAAAATAAACTTCAATGAAGAAGAAGACGCACCTGAACAGATCTCATGTTTTGCACAAAGATTCTACAACACAGCACAACACACAACCTATAGTGAAAACAAACTGGATATGCCATTACTTTACAACCTCATTTTAAGCTTTTTCTTGTGAGATACAGGGAACTATGGTCAAGGTCTTTTCAGAAAAGGGCGTGTGCTCAAGAGAAGACTCACGCAATTCACCGCAACACATGTACAGACTGTACGGTACTAAGTGAGAGTGTTTCTTATACATGTGTATTCTGTATGTTCGTGTGTGTCTGTGTGTGTGTGAGTGCATGTGGTGTGGGTAAGTGACTTCAGGAGTGTGCTATACGCGCGTATTCTTCAAGCTAAGAGGCTTGCCTGTTGGGTTATATTGCTATGTGATTTTTCCCGACACAGATCTCATCCGACGAACTTTTTTTTTTACTTTGCGGGGAGAGGGGTTATCAGGAAAAAGAGAAGGGAGAATATCTTATCTTATTAAGGCTCTAATTCTTGAGAAACATGAATTCTTTTTTCCTCTTCGCTCACCTGTTGTAATTTATGACACACACACTAACTAGCATACTTTCATGTGCATACAACTCTCTACCACCAAACCATGAGAGTGCACTTAACGGTACAATCACATTGCAAAGAGGGTATACATAGTCGTTTCGCTACGCAATGTTTTACTAGTGAGATTCTTTAATTTCTGTGTGAAAACAATTATCAGAACTATTAACTTTTCTGAGATATTTTTATCGAGTTATAGCTTACCTGTGTGAATAGAAGACAAAGCGAAATTATTTATGATTATTGGTGATTGCAAAAATAGTAATTGTAATTGCATTACTATAATGAAAATACTCGTAAAAATGATAACGCCTAATGTATTAAGATATTTCACGCTCATGATTAGCCATATAATGAGGAACGATTATGTTAAAAACTTGATTAATGAAACTAATCTTTGGATAACAGAAAGAAACATCATCAGCTTGCAAACTGTCGTTCTGTTTAGATAGGTGTACTGTATTTACCAGACGCCATACCCAAATATATATGTAGGCTATATTATGCGATGTTCTTCTCTTCTATAAGATCCCATTTACAAACCTTTTAAGAAGTGCTACCAGTGCGTGTATCGGTAGCCACATAATCGGGAGAACATTAGAGCAGCCACATGCAGCGAGTGTGGACTAGCAGACAGGACAGCGTATCGTGTCTCTGAAATTAATAACGATAAGGAGCACATCAGAAACTGTATACTTTTAGAGTTCGATAAAGGCAGAAATACGACCGCAGTCTGCGGCAACATTCGACAAGTGTATGGTTTAGATGCAGTTAACAATAGCAAATCTTATCGGTGGTTTCCAAAATTCAGGAACGGAAACAGAAACTGTCAAAATCAACCACGGTTTGGACGTACATCAGTATTTTCTGAAAAGGATCTCGCCAAGTCATATGAAATAGCTAAAATCCAACCGTAGAGGAATTAGCATAAACCTTCCAGGCACATAGAACGGCTCAAATCACTGTTTTTCACCCCAAAGTTTGATCATTGTGTTCCACTTGATTTGAGCGCAGCTCAACGGGAGGGGCGCGTCATGACCTGTGTTTCCTTGATCTCTCGGTAAAAAAAAATAACAGGTGCTTGCCACGCATTGTGACGCGTGATTAATTATGAATTTTTATGCATAGCCTTTAAGCATCTAAGGCTCAGACAGTTATAATAGAGGGGAAAGTATTCGGGAAGGTGTCGGCCAGTGCCTATGTTAAAGGTGCCCTATTATAGTACTTTGAGGGAAAACAGGGAACGGGAGCAGGGAGAAATTTATCGAATTGACAAATGGCATTTTAAGACAAAGAAAATACTATATATATATATATATAAAGTTAGGTGATATTTATGCAACTTTATAGTTTCTTCTGATTTCTCAAAGTAAAGTGAAGAACTACTCGTAAGACCCAACCACGAACATGATGGAGAATGTGTTTCTGAATACATGTATGCCAGTTGCAAAGCAATTGTGCTGCTTCACCACCTGTATATAGCTAGACTTATAGTCGAAGTATTTGGTAAGCAAAGAGTATTCCTTTTTAAGTTAATGATATCCTTTTTATGCGTATTTTATGAAATTATAATATTAATATGGAGTGTTAATCCTTGTCCTTGTATTCAGGGTTGGAATGCTTAAAACAAAATGTTTTGAACGGATGTTTTAAACGTATGGATTGGACATTAGGTGTATTCCATGGTCGCTTCCCTTAAGCCTTAGTAAGAGGAATTCGGGGGTCTCCTCCCAGTTAGCGGCAGAAACCTTTCGGGGCGACAGTCCCGGTTTCCCGGTCGACAAATAATATACTTTCTCGTTAATGCTATGGTATTACTGATTTAGAGATAAACTTTTAAAACTCAATATAGAACTCTGGCAATCATATTTCACTTCTAGATCACTCCCGTGAATCTAGACGCTGCGGAAATATTCGGATTCCGAGATTTTAGGCTTCACCAGCAAGAACTGTGAAATCTTACACAACCGCTCTGTTAGTGTTTCGACAGATTTCAACTCACAGGAACTAGGAATAGGAAGGTGCTTGAGGTATCGTTGGAAAGCTTTCGTACAGACTTGTTCAAACCAGTATAGGTCATACACATCGCACCGGCTGACTCGGAGATAGTTGGGGAATTTGTAACTTAGCCACTACTAGGACTAGAAGGTGGTTGATATATCATTGGAAAGGTCTTAGTGACACGAGTTTAAACCCGTATCATTTATCCAGATTGTCTATAACTGAACTTGATCTGTGGGGAAGGAAAAAACCTGGTGATGTCCTTGCCCACATACAAACCTTTTTGGATGCATATATTTAAGACAATTGAAAAATTGCAGTAATATGAAAAAAAGATCCATTCCGTATTGCTATCCAAGGACACTAGGAAAGTATATACCGTTCATCACAATTTTCTTCACTAACATACACGTATAAGCTAAGAGTCAAGAATCCATTTGCCGATGGAGCGTATAGAAACTATAGTATCGGAGTAGCTTATTGAAGTATTGAAGCGATTCATCTGCTGAACAATTACCAAATTGTCTGAATCCATTTTAATGCTCACATTATAAAACACGATGTTTCAGCAGAGATTACGGTGTTGAATACGATTCAAGAAAAAGGAAGAAAAATTCCATTCAAAATTCAGAATAGTTTTGATTGTCACTTTTCAATAAAATATATATTTGTCCACTTCAAAGTCCGTAATGCAAGTTGAGTTTTTGTTTAAAAAATGTCTGACAATTGTTCTCGCAGTGCTTCTTAGTTACTCATGGTCTTGGGGACACGTGCTGATAAAACCCATTTCGGTGTCAGGTAATTTCTACTCTCGTAACATTTGTAACTTTTACTTGAAAAAACAATACATTTGAATACTTGAGGAAAGGTGTGTGGAAATTATTAGTTTGCTAGCTGACTTCTTATAAAGAAAACTGTCTTTCCCTCTAAAAACAATTATTTCTTTTACTTTTAACACAAGAGCAATAATATTTATACCATTGCTTTAGAATAAATAATACCAACATAATCCTTTATTATGGCCATTCTGAAAACGAAATATCGGAAAAAGAAAAATTCGTGACTTGTAAAGAACTAATGGAATACCGTAATGACCTGGTTAAGGGTTTGCTAAAGACTAGACAACCATTTCATCAACAACTCTACTCTACATTTGATACAATTCACTCTGTAAGCCCGCAACCTATTTTGAAATATAGAACTTAGAGTATTCGGTCAAAAGCTCGCGGACAAAATTTCACCGTTCAGAAGTTCGTCGTTCAAAAGTTCGCCGTTTCAATAGTTCGCCGGTTCAAAGGTTCGCTAATCAAAAGATCGCCAATCAAAAGTTCGAGTGGTTCAAATGTTCGCTAGTTCTAAAGTTCGCATAGAAAGCTCTTCCTTCCTTCCCTCCATGTATAGGATAACCAAATGTCTTGCAAAAATTCAATCAAATATCTACTTGATTGCAATACACATAAACCTAACAGTACTTGATCTGAGAGTGAGAGAGAGAGAGAGGAAGAAAGGAAGAAAAAGGAAAGAAAAAAGAGAAATAAATAACTTAAGAGAAAGTGTGTGTTTAATATAATATATTAATAAACAGATATATAGTTATACACTTACATTCCAAATAATACATAAGGGGAAGGGATTCCAAACTTTCATATTTTTACTGATATGCGGGAAGGATCAAAATAATGCTTACGTAAAGTTGTCTTAAAAGTATTGTACGAGTAACCGTAAAGTTTTTCCACTTCGAAATAACAAAAAGAAATTCGAAAAGTCTACGTAAGTCCAAAGCGAGGGTCGGGGATCTGCTTAATTTTGCTTAGAACGCGGTAGCTGTCTAAAATGTGCTTACAAAACACTTTAACGTTCTAGCTCCATGTATGGGATAACCAAATGTCTTGCAAAGAATATCTACTTGATTGCAGTCACAAAAACACATGTTCACGTAAAACTTTTTTTTAAATACGTAGGTATCTTTCAAAGTGGGAATATTTTAGTAGGTAGACCCTATATTTTACCTTTAGTGTATTAAAGAAAACACACTCTCCTTGTACTTACGTAAGACTTGTGAAATTTCTTATCGTTACTTTGTAGTCCAGAAAACTGTACACCTTCTCGTACGGTACAATATGTGTTTAAGTCAATCTTACTCAGGCATCCCTTTGATCGCCCCTCCTCCTCCCCCTCTCTCTCTCATTCCAAGTACTATTAGTTTTGTGTGTATTGCGACTTGCAAGCTTCCTTAGTTTTACGTGAACTAATGAGAACTTTTTAATCACTCGAACTTCTGATTGGCGAACTTTTGAACCGGTGAACTCTTGAATGGCAAACTTTTGAGCTACAAACTTGTGTTTGTGAACTTGTAAACGCAAACCGGAACTTATTCTTTTGTTTGAAAAGCATTTTAAAGAACTTTCCTCAAAGTTTGGTCTTTTGCTTTGATAGACTGCTAATCCAATGGACGAGACAAAAGTGGTAAATATTCCACATTTTGACTCAATTGAGCTAAGGCAGTTTTATTATTCCCAATACTTAGATACGCCTTTTAACCAGAAAAACAAAAGGAAAGTGTTTTAAGCAGGAGTAAAAGATACGTCTGACAATTTCTGATTGAGACAAAAACGTCTCCTATTCCTGTAATGTTTTCGGTCTTTCAGTTATGCTCACATGGGTTAGAGCGAATCTACATTTCTAAGGAGTACACTCCTGCCTCAACGCAGTTTAGTGTGAAGTATGGGATAGGAAAGGAGAAAATGTTGTTTCTTGAAAGACCAAAGATTGACTATATAAAATATCAAAATCTAAAATACGGATAATTTTCTCTGTTTTAGATGTACATTTTAGTGTTTCATGTTTCAAGACGAGATCCATATTTTTTCTTATTCAAACACTGATTTTAGTTATTATGAAACCCGGTTTTATTTTATTCTTTCAAGATATAAAAAATGACAAAAAGTTATATTTAAGGAGAAATCGTTTATAAGCCAAGATTTCCTATGAATACGAAAGTGTAGAAAAACAGAAACTGCTGTGTGAAAATCAAATGTACTTCAGGCACATCTTTTTCTCATAAAATGAGCCAACATTTGTCTCTTCTGTGAATTGAATTTACTTATTTACGGCATTTAGGCATATCAAGCTCAGGACAGGACAGGGTGAGGGACACGATGTTATTAAGTAGTTGGCTAGAGGCTAGTTGGTACCATTCCGTGATTTGCCTGGTGTGACTAATCCGCATATTTCTCGTTCTTTTGCCGTGGTTCCAAGAAATTTGGTGGAAGCGTGATTAAGTCTAATTTTATCAAATACTCCGTGTACAAACTATGTACAAGAAGAACATAGGAAGTATTCGCTTAAAAGAAAAGGAAGCCCACAAGAACTCAAACGCTCCTTCAGGAAAAACGTTCCGGCACTTCATTTCCAAATTCTATACACTTTCATGCGCAACAACTAACACGGTAACATCAGAAAGATGTATACAGGTAAGAATTCTAAGAAGTGTATAGTCGTATTTAACAATGTAGAGTCTGAACAAACACAAGACCTTGATAAATAGATTAAAACTCAACGTTTGAACCAGAACGGAAGTTTAGCTTCCAGATTTAGGCGGAAATTTGATTTCGCGAATAAAAATAATTCCTGTTTTCAAAATGTAGTAGCAGCATGTGATGAGAAACCAGAGGTTGCTCTTTTAAGTAAAATACAAAGAGCTCTCGTCTATCCAAAACTTGATTACAGAGCAACGTTTTCATAGTGTCTACTAAATTTGTAACTTGGAATTCCCTGAGTTTTTCAGTTTTTCCATGATTTTTTTTACAAAATTCCATGAGTTCTAAGTATAGTGGAACATTTAATAATACGCAATGGCATTTTTTTAAATCCCACCACCACCTAGTCCAAGCAGCTTGTACATTATTGTTATTTCACAAGTGAAAAAATATAATTTCTTTAAAATAGAGTATTTTAACACATTGAAAAAATCCGTTCAGTAGTGGGAATCGTACTCACGACCTCCGCCATGCCGGGACAGTGCTCTTATTAACTATGGACAGGGCCCCCTCACAAATTTCCTTGAGTTTTCCTCATAAATTATAGATATCCCTGAGTCTTCCAGATTTATAAAATTCTCTGAGTAGTCTAGAATTTCCAGGCATTCCAGGGTGGAAAACAGATGGTATAGTCCAGTATATACCATCAGCTTTCTCATTCGGTATTTTGGTTAGATTTATATTATACTAAATATGATTGTATATTACAAATAGACAGAAAAGTCTCTTTTATATTATATGCTTATAGTAATGCTTCAATAATATTTATATAATAGTCTTCCTGTTCGTTTTATAAAGTAAAGCAAATTGATGTGATTTATATTAACTTTGAATAGGCGTTTGATAGAGTAAATCACGATATATTACTCGGTAAACTGAATAACTATCAATTCTCGTCTTCCTTGGTTAGGCTCATGTTCTCCTATTTAACTAATCGTAGACAATCTGTTATATTAAGAGAATACAAATCTATTGAATAGCTCTGTCAGGAGTCCCCCAAGGTTCAAATCTTGGACCACTGTTATTTATCTTGTTTATTAATGACCTCCCGGAATTCATACCCGATAGTGAAAAAAATGTTGTTTGCGGATGATCTCAAAATATATGCCAAAATTGATTCTGTTGAAGATGCCATAAAACTACAGCATAATTTAGATAACATTGCTAAATGGTGCACTATCAATCAACTTCCAGTCAATGCAAAGAAATGTAAAGTATTATTTTATAGTAGAAATAAATCGATTTATCAATTAGCTTATGAAATTAATGAGAATGTACTAAGTAGACCTGGTGTGATTAAAGATCTTGGTGTCACTTTTGATAAGAAACTGACGTTTAACAACCACATAACAAATATTACAAATGAAACTTTTAAAGTGTTAGAATTTGTAATAAGCATTGGGAAAGAGCTTAACAATGTTTCTACGTTAGAGAAAATGTACTATACTTATGTTCGTTCCAAGTTGGAATATGCCTATACTATTTGGAATCCTTATCAACACCAAAAATTGCAACAACTAAAGAAAATACAATCCAAATTTATGAAATTTCTAACCCACAAAGTAACTCTACTTATGAAAACTACAATACAATCATTAAAAACTTTAATTTTCAGACGTTAGAGCAAAGACATATAATTTCTGATCTGTTTTTTCTTAGAAAAGTAATTGAAAATGACATAGACTGTACAGACTTAGTATCATTGTTACAGTTTCGTATCCCGTCACTAAATACTCGTGTAGGCAATACTGGTCTCTTCCACTGCAAAAAAGGCCAAAACTAATATAATGATAAAGTCACCAATCTGGAGAATCTGTACTGCCTACAATGAAATGTGTAGGAATTACATTGAATTTGATATATGTAATATATCCTACAAAGCATATAAAGATGTTTTATTAAAATTTTATGTAAACCAATATTGTAAATATCAACACATCAATTAGGCTACAAAGCCTGTTGTGTTGATAATAAATAAATAAATGTGTTTATTAACTCCATTCTGAAATTCCCACGATAATAATTTATAATTTTGTATAATTAATTTACTTAGTAATCACCTTAAAACTGATTTATCAATAACCGATTTTTAAGCGATTCTAAAATAAATATTTCATGTGTTTACAGGATCCTAATTACTTCTTATATCAGTAATTGATTGCACATATAGCTTACTTATATAAGAATTAGAAATACAAGTGACTATTACACAGTTTATGAATATTCTTTTCCTAGTATTTCATAGTTGCATAGAACGTAAATGTGTTTGGTTTTGTGAGTACGACTATACGTCGCTTGCTAATATTCTAGTTGTAATGTTTCTGTAAAGTTCACTCTTTATATATTTTTTAAAAAATAATGATAATCACTTTATTTTGTTCTGAGATTGCAATTTATACATCTGACTTCAATTTGTTTCAAAATCAAAGGAATTTAATTCCTTTACTTCAATAATATACTTTTCAAGAACTATGACTCACTTTAGTTGATCATCTAAACTCATTTTAAATCAGCGAGCGGTCGTAGCTCAGTGGTAGAGCGCTGGCTTGCCATTCGATAGGTCATGAGTTAATCCCAGCAGCCGACTATCCTCACTGAGATTTTTCCAGAATTTTTCCTCAGTAATACCAGGCAAATGCCAGGATGGTACCTTCAACGTAGGCACTGGACGACACCTTCCTACATCCATTCCCCTCCTCAATCCAGTCTGACCTTTAGATACCGTAAGGCCACAAGTAAAATTAAAATTCATCTTAAATCATCTTCCAGGGAAAGAGCTCTCCAAATTTGCTGCCAGATCTTATGATATACTACGGCATTCCCTTGTTGATGCTGAGAGGAAGAGTTGGGAAACATCGGTTAATTTGCCGGACGTAAGAAAAAAATAATAATAAAAATCTTTTAGAAGACATACTTTGCTTAAACAATTCGTACTAAAAAGTAAAAAAAAAATTGTTTAAATTATTAAAAGAAAAGTAAAAAAATGCGTGATTAAAAAGAAAAGCATGGGGCGTACTCTCATATACAGTCCTTTATAGGCGAGGAACCGATCTCTCCAAACAGCCTTAGTTTTCGAGTTACTGGCAAATGTCGAGAGACAGACTGAAACCAATTTTAATCGAAAGTTCATATCGAAATATGTTTCTAAAAAAAAAGTTCTCCAAACGTATCCTCTGGCAACTACCGTTATGACATCATCAAAATGGCGGACAAAGGATCCCATGTGAAATTTTTCTTCGCCCTCAACAGAATTCAATGCACTCAAATGGCCACATAGTACATGATATCTAGTTAGAAAACTCCATGGAATGTACTGACATTAATTTTGTTACATTTACAAACATATTGTGGGAGATATTAAAAGAAAAATTCAAAATGGCGGCGTGAAAATAGATGATCCTGCAGACTTACGTGACAATATAGAAAAAACAAATAAAAATTCAAGAAAATGTTTCAAATAATCTTAGACAGACTGAAACCAATTTTAGTTGAAAGTTCATGCCGAAACGTGTTTCCAAAAGAAAGTTCTCTGGCAACTCCCGTTATGATGTCATCAAAATGGCGGACAAAGGTTCTCATATGAAATTTTTCTTCGCCCTCAACAGCATTCAATGCACTCAAATGTCCTCATAGCACATGAAATCTGATTAGAAAACTCATTGGAATGTACTGACATTAATTTAGTTATATTTACAAGCATATTGTGGGGGATATTCAAAGAAAAATTAAAAAATACTTTCGCAAAAATGGATGTATACAAGGGTGTTTCGAAAAAATAAATCTTTGTTTTTCGGGAGGCCAGAGTACAGAAAAGTGGCCCATGGTGCTAAGGAGAAAATGAAAAAAAAAAAGAGAGAGAGAGAAAGGTAATTAAAATCGGGTTAAAATCTTTCGATCGCGCATTGTCTTTGAAATTTAGGAAAATTTTGAAAATAGGTCAATTTTCGTAATTTAAAGAAGAAACATTAAACTTGCTTTGATCGAAGTGCTATAGATTTGGATGTAAATTACATGAACGACATAACCAAAAAATTGTATCATTGCAATTTTTATACAATTGTTTACCGGTCAGGCTTTACGAGCAAAAAATAACTTTTATTAATAAAATGTGAATTATCATGAACTTTTATCAAGCGCTTCAATTGTTCTCATACAATTGCTTCTTCACAAAGTATATATATTTCTTTATATGTAAATTTCAAGCTGAAATTCGACTAATTGTGTACTCTGATGTTCTCGTTCTTTTCCTAAATTTCAATTTAAAATTGCAATCCGAAGATTCTACGAGATTTTAATTTTCTTTTTTTTTTCTTTCTTGCGTCCCATGTTTTTCTTTAGTCATGCATAATCAAAGTTATTTTTTACTTTTTAGTACGAATTGTTTAAATATGATATGTCTTTAAAAAGTTTTTTTTTTAAAGTTATTTCGGTGTTCATTACTTTTTCTCAAGCTAATATTGTAACTAAAATCCTAAAGCGTTTTACAACCAGTGGAAACGCAACATCGTTGCAAGCTAGTATTTATTTTAAGGTAAAGAAGTCCATATTAAAAAAAAAAAAAAAAAATTAAAATATAGAAATATACAGAAGTAACAATGGAATATTGTATTGTTACCCTACGTACGTCACTGCAAATTTTCATCATTATATGAAGTCGAGAAATGAGTTAAATTAACGTTGAAAGATTTGAGGACACCACGAACTATTAACTAAAGAAAAGAATGTAAAAAATGAGTCTTTTCCGCGCTGCTCCAAAGTCAATGACATGCAAAACGTAAGTAATATTAAGTAATCTAAGCGTACAAATGGATCTAATAATACGTATTCTATTCGATATTGCCTGAAGAGCAAGTCCACAGATTATATGTGTTTCGACATGTTTTATGTTCTTTCTTGCAAATAACTCAGTCATATCATATTCTTCTTTTACTATGGGAAAAGTGTAGGCTTTCATACCGACTGGTAAAGTTCCTTACGAAATACAACAATTTGGCTTAAGCGTGTAGTTTTAATGATTGGGATTGCGTGAGGGTGCGATTTACTGTGGTCGTCAAACTGTTCACCTCTCCACCCAGAATTTTGTAGATAATGCATGTCAAAGGTAATTCTATCAACTTTGATTCGCCGTTTTATGATCACTGCTAGACTATAAATATATATTAGCGTATATAACTACAGTGCCTAGAAGAAAGGAATTATTTTATTTATTGCTGAGTTTAGAGAAATGACTTTGTATGTGTTTCCCACAGATGATACTTGCACACACACTCGTCTTACCGTCACTCCACTCCCCCCCTCTCCTCTCTCGCTGTGTAAGTTTAATTTTGGGGGAATTTCACTATTTTCAAATAGTTTTCGTGATGACGACCATCGCCAAACATGCACTCAGTGTATTTGAGTTCTATATTCAAGTAATCTAATCGTAATAAGCCATTCCAAGAAACTTTTTCATCATGAGGGCTTACCCAGTAGAATTGTGAAACAATGTTGCGTGATTCTTTAGAATAACTTTAGGTCGTCAGACCGTCTCTTCCTTGCCTTATCTTGTTTTATAAAAAAGGAATGCAAAGTAGAGGACCTGATATTGATTCAAGGTATTATCCCAACATTCGTTGAATACAACTGACGTAAACTACACAAAAACCTACGAGATAACTTATGGATTCTAATCAGATCATATGCATTAAACTTAAGCATATATAAAATTCACAGATATACTTCACCTGAATCACTTTCCAGTCAATAGAAAACTAAATCAAAAGTTGTGGAACTATGAGTTAAAATATTTTGAGGTAACGCGATTTTTAAAAAAATGTAACAATAATTATAATAATAAATAATTTCATTTCAGAGTCAATGACAGATCGTTTTGAAGAAATAAGTTTAATCAGGAAAGAATTGTTGTAACAAGATTAGAGTATTTACACTATAAGTGGTGTCTATAATGATAATGAAAATGGTGACAATTTGAACTTGAATTTATTTATCGACTTTAAGCATCTATGACTCAGGACGGAATAAGGTAACGGTAAGGATGCGGGAAGAAGTCGGCCAAGGCCTAAGTAAAAGCTATCATCCCGGCATTTACCTTGTATGACTAGGAAGAAACACTTGTAAATTGTAGTCAAGATGGTCGACCGCAGGTTACGATCCCCAGGAACTACTGAATGCGAAGCGAGCGTTCTACAGTGAAAATTGTGACTTTCCTGAGTTTTAGCTCAACACTGTAAAAATAGGAGACACAACGTTCAACCAAAAAAATTAGACAGCTGAGCTGCATCCACTTTTTGGATTAACCTACATTCAGTCAGTTTTCGGTTGAACGTTTTACTTTATGTAAAATTTCAAAATGTTCCTTTAATATTAAAAAAGAAAACGTTAAGCTGGGCGGGTTTCGATCCAAGGTCCACTAGCACACTGGTCAGATGTTCTACACTGTAAATAGTGGAAACACGAAATGGATGTAAGTTACTCAGCTTTATGGAGAAACAAAAGTAAAAAATTATCGTTTTGTTGTATTTATTCTTAAATGTGGATATAGTGTAAGCCCTTTAGTGGAAAGACTGGTAATCTTAACTCCATATTAAAGTTTAACATTTTCTTTGTAATGGCTCAACGTTAACTGAAAATTGGCTGAAACTGGCCAAAGTGTTTCGTCGGTGAACGTTCAACTTATTTTACGCTTAAAATTCGGTCATTTTCTGATCGAAGTGACCGTTTTGAGGTTACGTACTTTTGTGGATGAAGTTTAAGCCTTGGTTGGATATTTTATAATCCAATAACAGGAGTAAAGTTACTTGCTTGTCACTGAACACCCCACCATTTTGAGTGTTTATGTTGTTTTTACACTGTGAACAGTAAACAGTTGACTGGCGGATCGAGATCATCGAGAACGACATGATTGCATTGGCGGAAATATGAATAAAGTTGGGTATAAATCTTTACACAATAGCAAACGTCTCTCTCCTTATTTTCTCCAGACATTCCTCGTAGTAAAATCTACATGTTAATCATTAACCTCCTGCGCAGTAAAATCCTAGCTATGAATATCACTCGGAAAGCCATAAACACCAACTGCCTTCGTAGGGAGAGGTTGCCTGACTTGCGAGCAGGCAGATCGTGTCTTGGTCTTGCTCGTGGTAGAGTGAGAATTGTTTTCGCCGCCGGCACAGTTGTAGAGTGCAAGTAATCGCAGTTGGTGGTGAACTGTTATATTAGTTTAAGTGGGACCTCCACTTGTGTTGTGCTCCTGTCAAGGAGTTTTTGTTTGAGTGAGGTTTGTGCATTATAGAAAATGTGTAAAGTGAAAGTTTGAAAAAAAAATGTCATTACAAAGAATTAACATAGTCCGTTTAAGCTTTAAAGAAGTACCAGAAAAGTTATCCAGTGTGGATATTCATTTATGGATTTCCAATACGTTTCATTTACAGTTAGATGAAGTTGTTTCGATCGAGATTATACAAATTAGGAAAGAGGTTTATATTAAGACAATTTCAGACATTGTGTGTAATCGAATGTTGGAAGCTACGGGGGGAGAGGTGAATTTTCCAGTGAATAATGTTAATTACAAAATACCACTAGAGAAAGCAGACGTTTTCTTGACCACTGTAAACATACATCCTGTACCCACAGAATTAGGTCAACAAATTTTGATTCAAAGTTTGCAACCTTATGGTAAAGTGTTATTTGTACGCGAGGATCAATTTTCCGACGGACATGTGTACCCGGTTCGAACCGGCATGATACATGTCCGGATGCAGTTACAAAAGGACATTCATTCTTCAATTGTAGTACAAGGTCTACGCCTTTATGTGTCTTACTACAGACAGACACCTACGTGTTTTATTTGTTTGAATCCGGAACATAAGTCTGATACGTGCCCGCAGCGCAAGACGCGCCCGTAGCACGCATATGGTCACTGGGGGCAAAACTCCTTCCGTGGGGCAACGCCTTCCTTTCAACGTAGCGAGTGGTGAAAAGATTGATATTGCCAGTTTCAATCAATTCCCGATCGTAGGCCATAAGCAACAGCCGTTATTTCCACAGAATACGACGAAAGAACGTCACGTCAATAAGACTATGATACGAAATGATCCATTCAAAGTGTCTTTTGTGGTGCCCCATTCTGTTCCACCTACAACCAATGAAGAAGATAAGCATGGTTCTAGTGGTATGTCAGTCAATGATTCTTCAGTGTTAGCGGATATTCCTCAACCAATATCGGTTGTTTTTTCAACGGAATAAGAACAGGTTGCCACCATCTCAGCAGAATTGGAAGCCACAGGGGGTAAGACTACAACAACCTTTGATCATGATACGCTCAAGGTAAGTGAACCCACAGTACCAGTAGACAATTTAGAGTGCCAACAACCCATGGATAATCAAAATTTTTCAAGCCCGCCTTTGGGCAAGAGTGAAATGGGAACAGAGATAAAACAGCAGGCAGTGGCGAGGATAGAACCCTTCACCTTACATGGTAGTTTAGACAGTCTCAGTGTGGTAACATCGGAACAACCCCAGACAGCAGGTTCAGATACGAATAGAGATCATAGTGTTAGTCCCTTAAACCGAACTACTCGACGTAATAAACGACGTCGGAAAAATAGCAAACAAAAACGTTCTTTATCTTTTGACACTGATCTCGACGCGGTAGTATTTGGTACCAGAGCTAAAAGACTCAATAAAGTACCGTCTTCTCAACCAGTTAGTAAGAACCGTAGTGATAGTGAAGCGACATTTTCAGATCCGGAAGAATACAAGACATAAACAATAATTTGTGTTTCACTAAATTTATATATATTATGCATCAAAGTGGGTTTTTGTTTCGTAACATATGTTTGTTACTTTTGTTTTCTGTTTTGGTGAATGCTTTTAGTGATAAGCACAACGTTGGTATGCAGTCTTATCGTTTAGCAATTCTCAATTTACAAGGAAGTTCGGCAAGCAACCGGCAGGACGCACTTAGGGATTTTCTCCACGTTAACAATATTCATATTGCTTTGTTTCCCGAAAAGAAAACTGTAGATGATGACAGATTTCATAATTACCATTTACATCTTTCCCCCTCCTTAACGGGGGTGGGGACGGGAATCGCGACGCGAGTGGATTGTCCGTTTAAGCCCCAAGCCTTTATCGAAACGGAAAGAATCACCAGTGGCAACTTTCTTAATACTCAAATTACCAGTGTTTATGCACCGTCCGGTTCTTCAAAAATTGCCCAAAGGTCTTCTTTCTTTAATACTGATATGGCAATGGCTTTACAGCAAGGTACCAAATCACTATTGATTGGCGGAGACTGGAATGCTGTTTTACTCAAAGAGGATATGCATCCCTCATTTAATTTTTCTCAGGCTCTACAGGATTTAACCCAGACTTTTGATTTAGTTGACATATGGCGTCACATGAAACATACCGAAGAAGGATTTACCTTTTTCACAGCGCAGTCACGTAGTCGAATTGACCGCTGGTATTGTACACCTGATTTACTTCCATTGATTCAAAATATTGAACGTGTACCTTTAAGCTTTTCAGATCATATGTCTGTAATACTAACCATTAAAATGGAAGCGACTCAAATCCTTAAACATAATCCGGTCTGGTACCATAATGATTCCATATTAATGAATGACCAGTTCAGAGAGGCGGTGCAGGCGAGGTGGAGTCATATGTACGAGCGTAAAAATCCACGTCTCACACTTAGTGATTGGTGGGCGATTAAGGGCAAACCTAGTCTACGACAGATGTGTAAACAATGGTGCTATCAACAATATAGCAACAGACAGCAACAATATGAATATTATTTTCGCTTATTAACGGAACCCATTAAAGAACATTTAGCTGGTACCAATAGATACGCTTTTATTCATGCCATAAAAGCGCAGTTATTAAAGCTAACCAAATTAAAATATCAGGGTTATTTTATTCGTTCAAATATAACACCCATTCACACTGACGAAAAAGTGTCTATTGCAGTTGTGAAGAAACTGCGTAGTAAGGGTAAACAAAATGTTCTGACGCAAATCCGAGACAAAGATGGCAATATGCACACTGGTGATATAGCCACACGGGTGTTAAATACTCATTTTCGTGAGTTGTATGGTCCACAGGCCCCGATAGGAGGTTTAGACAATTTTTTGAATTTTTCTCTGCCTCAATTAAATAATCAGCAATTGACCTCACTAAGTCAACCTTTTACTCATCAAGAAGTGAGCAATGCGCTTTCTAGAGTTGTGTCATCGACCCCGGGCCCTGACGGGCTCCCGCTTCGTTTTTATCGTGCATTTGAACATATTTTCGTTCCTTTATTTACAGAAATGTTGATCACA